>VCJJ01000755.1:14038-30050 GCA_024139415.1 Backusella tarrabulga | reverse complement strand
TATATCATGCTATCCCTCATTGGTGTGCAATATGACTTTATTGACCTTGCTACATGGCTACCTAGCTCTTTATCTACTCGTTGTCTGGAATATACTCTTCATACGTGATATATTTCTCTTTTCTCAATTATTCCCCTGATTTTTCTCATTTTTTTGAAAAACACAGTATGAGGCTTATATTAATTAATTAATTAAAGAAAACTCAACGTAAAATAGGAAAATAGAATGTTTAAACTTGTGAAAAACGCCATTTCAAACTTGCGAAAAAAAAACTCCATCATTCAAAATAATTTTGTTTTTTTGTTTTTCTTGTCAAAACAAAACAAAATAAAACATAGAATTTATAAAATGAGCAGAGATTCATATAATAAACGCGTTCTTGGAACTGATCTTTACGAGAAAGTAAGCAACAGCCGTATTCTACTCGTTGGAGCTGGTGGTATTGGCTGCGAACTTTTGAAGAATCTCGTCATGTCTGGTTTCAAGACCATCGAAGTGGTGCGTTGTATCATTATTACAATATCAACAGCAGCAACTCGAGACTAAACCGGCGTTATTTTTAGATTGACTTGGATACCATTGACATTTCAAACCTGAATAGACAGTTCTTGTTTCAAAGACAACACGTGAAACAAGCAAAGGCGCATGTAAGTGATACCGTTACTGTTATTTACAAGTATATCAAACTAATATAACAACAAAAGATTGCAAAAGAATCAGCACTCAAGTTCAACCCTTCAGTGAATATCATTTCCCGCATGGACGATATTAAATCACCCCAATACAACGTACAGTGGTTTAAGCAGTTTACTCTTGTATTGAACGCGCTGGACAACCTGGGTAAATACCACGAGAGCAATGGTGGTTATCAGCATGACTAAGACCTGTTTACTTTTTTCTCTTAATAGGTGCTCGTAGACATGTCAATGCTATGTGTTTGGCTGCCGATGTTCCCCTGATTGAATCAGGAACACAAGGATATCTCGGGCAAACCTACGTGATTAAAAAGGTAAAATAACAACAAACTCCTTTGTTTCCACGTACTTAGACATTTGTAACATAATAGGATGTAACAGAATGCTTTGACTGTCAGCCTAAGCCTACACCCACCACTTACCCAGTCTGTACCATTAGAAGCACCCCCAATGCTCCTATTCACTGTGTTGTCTGGGCAAAGAGCTTTTTATTCAGGTAAACTTTACCATGGCAACCATAAATAAGCAGTATATTCACATATTTTTTTTATAAAGTCAATTGTTTGGTAATGCTGAAGAGGAAGATGTAGAAGCGGACGAGAGTGAGGAGAATGCTGAAGAGGTTGCAGCACTCGCACGTGAAACCGAAGAATTAAAAGCAATCAAGGATGCAATGGGCTCATCCGATTATGCAAGAAAAGTGTTTGAAAAGGTCTACCATATAGACATTGAAAGATTGTTATCCATGGAGAGTATGTGGAAGAACCGTGAGAGACCCAGTCCCTTGATTTTTGATGCATTGAAAGGCCAGATGGATGATCAGGAGGATGGAAAGGATGGTTTGCCTGATCAAAGGGTATGGACATTAAGGGAGAGCTTTGAGCAATTTAAATCCAGGTAAATGCAAAAGCTTTATTGATATAAAGGAGAATGCGCTAAACTAAAATCGTAATATAGTGCTGTCCAATTGGCAAATAGATTGTTGGAAGATCAAAAGACAAGAAAAGATGCTATTTTGGTATTTGATAAGGATGATGACGACGCAATGGTATTCGTCACTGCTGCTGCCAACTTGAGAGCGCATATATTTGGCATTACTGAAAAGAGCTTGTTTGATATAAAATGTAAGTGTGTAAGATTAAAACCTGGGAGTGGTATGTTTACCTAAATGTACTATAATGAAGCCATGGCAGGAAACATCATTCCTGCAATTGCTACTACAAATGCCATCATTGCTGGTCTTGTGGTCATGAAGACATTTGGTGTGTTGCGAGGAGAAATCAAGGATAACCAAAGAGTGCGTCATTTTTTTGTTTTTATTATTGTATAATAACACATACTCATCATTGTTATTAGACATATTTGACTACTGGGTCAAGACTTGTCCAAGAAGCAAACTCTGAACCAAATCCATTATGTGGCGTCTGTAAATCACGAAACTCTACACTCCTCGTTAACTTTGAAAAGGCAACTATAAATGACATTATCAACAAGGCTCTTGCATTACCAATCGAAGAAGGTGGAGCTGGTATAGACTTGGAAGACATCGCTATTTTGGAGGGAAACAGGTATAAAATAAGAAATTGTTTGTTTGTTTGTTTTACTAAAAATGGAACCATGTTTTTGCTAATCATAAAAATAGAATGCTTTATGATATTGATGAAGAGGAAAACGCTAAATTGTCCTTAAAGGAGTTATCCCTGACAGAAGGAAAGATATTACGTATTGAAGGAAGTGAGCAGGATATTGATTTATTACTTGAAGCCATGTAAGGGGAATGATTATACCACTATAAATATCTTTGATATATTCTAACTATTATTTTAGTGATGAAAATGAGACAGACGTCGCCAAATTACTCGAGCCAATTCCTAAACCTAATCCCAAACATGGTGTCAAGCGCGCCCGTGAAGAGGAGGAGGAGGAGGAAGAACAGTCCGAGGCGAAAAAGACCAAACTCCAAGTTGATGAAAACGGAGCACTAGTCATTGAGGATGATGATGAACTTACTGTATTAGATAGTAATACCAGCTTTATGTCTACTACGAATGAAGTAGAACCCACCATTATTGATTGAGAAAAAAAGGGTGACAAAAATTGTGTGGGAAATTAAGCATGCTCGCACGTGTATTTATGAAAAAGTGTGTGTGCGAATATTGAATAAACAACTTTCATTTGCATAAATATCAAGTTTTTCGATATAAAAACGTTTTCTTTTTTTATTATTTTTACTTTTTTTCTTATTTTATCTATTTTCTTTCTTACATTAACAGACCCAACATGCTTCAACCAAACAGCTATCATCGCGGTATTAAAAGATTATCCGATTCGGATTTCCACCAAGAGAGACATGAAAAGAACGCATTTACACACAAAGGAGTCATTGATTTTGAATGTAAAGCGGTGCTTAAAGGCCAGATATTTGATTGTAGACTTTCCCAGATCCTGAAAGATGCAAAATACGTAATCCTGTTTTTTTATTCATATGATTTGTAAGTGACTCTCCTCCCGTTTTATTTCGCAAGTCATTAACAGGATCATTGTCACTTTAAAGTACAGAGCAGGCTAAAAACGATCTACAGCACATCGAGTAAGTTGGCCTTAATTATATGTTGGTTACAATTATTGATGCTGATACATATCATAAAAATCACAAAGAAATTTCAGCTCCCAATTTACATCACTTGGCACCATTCCTTTGGCGATTTCCCATGACCAAATAGCCATTCATACCGCCTTTGCGACACCAAAACTCGCCAAAAATAGTTTACCATTTTTACCATCATTTCCATTATGTAATGTACATTAATTTACTAGGAATAGCAAATTCAAGTAATTAACCGTTATAATAACAATGACCATAGTGTCAGATAATACGAATAGATTTATATCCGTTGGCTACAATGCATTGCAAAGTGACTATAAACAAATGAAAAGAACAGCTGTCATTATTAATAACAATATGCAACAAGTGGCCCACTTCTCAATAGCAGATAACAGATTCTTCCCAATGTCAAAAATACTACGATCTTTAACTTAATAATAAAAAATAAAAAGAGCACTTATTAAATTTTTATTTTATTAAAATAAAATTGTTTGTATATATAAAGGAAAAGAGGAAGGAGGGGAATTTAAGTGATATAACTTCTTCCGGATATCGTGTATCAAAAAAAAAGCGAAAAGTATTTGTAATTTACTGAGCGTTGGCAATTTTAGCATCTTCCATCTCAAAGATAAGTGCGGCTTCTTCGCTTACTACCTCGGGGTCGACCTCAAGACCAAGTTCACCAAGGGCACCTTTGGCACCACCAGCGGCTTTACCAGCAGCACCTTCAGCTCCCTTAGTAGCCTTACCAGTAGTACCAGCTACACTACCAACGATACCTTCAACATTCTTTAAGGCATCCTTAACTGTATCTTGAAGAGCATCAACAGCGCCTTCAACATTCTTGAGAGCGCCTTCGACCTTTCCCTTGGCAGCAGAATCAAGGGCACCTCCAGCCTTTGTGAGAGTCTTTGTGATATCCTTAACGGCGGCAGCAAGAGTACCCTGGAGGTTGTTGACGACACCAGTAACGCTACCAAGGGCACCACCAACAGTCTTCTCAACGCCATCAACAATACCATCAACACCACCCAAGACATTGTTAACAAGATCATCTTCAGTAATAACATTAGCAGCACCAAGATCATTAACGAGGTCGCCAGCGGTACCTTCGACACCACCAACAGCACCATCGACGGTGCCTTCAACATTACCAACAGTATCATCAACAGCATCAACAACACCATCAACAGCATCAACAACACCATCAACAGCATCAACAACACCATCAACGGCACCATCAACGGTATCATCAACATTATCAACAACATTATCAACAGCACCAACAACATCAACAACAACACCATCAAGAAGACCGTCTTCCATTACAACATCTTCACCATTGACTTCTAATTCGATATCCCATGGGGCATCCAAAATGATGTCTACAAAGGTATATCAGTATGAATACAAACACTTCAAAATAAAAACTTACCAACAGAAGCTTCAGCTTCATCAATTTCGGATTGAGCAGCGAGCTCGAAACCAACAATGGAGACATCTTCACCAAGATTAAGCTCGCCCAACATGGCACTTTGAGCCATCTCGTCCATCTTATCACGCTTCTTGAGATCCTTGGCGTTGAAAATTTCTTGGGCAGAGGCGGGAACCTCAGCAGCTTCAGCAGAGGCTTCCTCTTCGGCTTCTTCAGCAGAGGCTTCTTCGTCAACAGCTTCAGCGGAGACCTCTTCTTCGGCTTCTTCAGCAGATGCTTCTTCCTCAGCGGACTCGGCACTCTCCTCCTCAGCAGAGGCTTCGTCAGCGAAGATCATCTTTCTAAAAAAATCAATGACATTGCGCTTTTCAAGGTGGTTTTCTTCGAATTCCTCCTCTTCAAATTCTTTCAAATCCATCTCTTCAGCAGCAGCCTCAGCGGACTCAGCGGCCTCTTCGACTTCAGCGGATTCAGCGGATTCAGCAGCCTCTTCAACCTCAGCAGATTCGGCAGCTTCTTCAACTTCAATGGACTCAGCATCCTCATCAAATCCTGCGGATGCGGCATCTTCAAAGAGTTGGTTGAGGTAAGCCTCTTCGTCAAAACCGACGGAGAAACCTTCTTCCTTGAAGGCGGGTGCAGCGAGGTATGCGACCTCGGAAACGGCAACGGAGGCTTCGGCTTCGGAGGCTACGCTTTCAGCGAAAACGGCTTGGCTCAAAAGAGCGGTGGCGACAAGAGCAATGGAGAAACGCATTTTTTATATATTTAAATTATTATATGTCTAAAGAGGATTAAATAAGTTATAATTTTTAAAAAATAAGTTAAGGTATAATAATAAGAATAAGTTATATATAAAAAAAAGGGTACGAAAAAAGATGAATGAACCCAAAAGCAAACGTATTTATATATGAAATGATTTTTGTTTATGAGCCTTTGGCAAGGAATCTTTTTTTTTAAAATAATTGAAATCTGAACATAAGCTAATTAATATGAAACTTATAAAAACGGGACATTCCAGTTTGTTTTGAAAATAATTTTGTTGTATAAATTTAATAAAGATAAATAAATAAACATTGTCAAATCGTGGAAAACAAAAAGGTAGAACAGAAAAAAAAAACTGACAGTTGTTGTTGTACATGTATGTGATTTAATTATGTTCAATACAAAATAATAAAACCCGTATTACAGAACGTTGTTCTTGGTTTCCGTAGAAATATAATTTAGGAACATTATAATTTTTTTTTCTTCATCTTTCCATCAAATCAACCAGTTCATTTGATTATGAAAGATGATATACTGGGGTAAAAGAAGAAAACAGGACCATTTCCATGACAACAGATACTATTACAATCTAAGAATTTTTTTTTTTTCATCTGCTCTTCCACAAACCCATATCCGTTCGTTACTATCCTAAGGAATTTGTTAAACCCGTCAATTTGGTTTCTGTCTCCATTTACAGTTTCTATATATCGAACCGCCCTTTTTTCCACCTCTCTTTCTTTTCCCTTTTTTCTTATGGCTTTATTTCCATTATTTAAAGTAACATTCCAAAACGCTTAATTTTTCTTTACCAGCATACTATTTTGAAACTTTCGAGCCTTCTAGATGTTTTATATTCTTTCTAATGCATGAAAAAAAGGAATCCAGTTATGATTCTTGTTTAGGCTTTTTATAAAAAAAAGAAATGTAATTTAATGTGAGGCACAAAAACTCTCCCATTTGTCACAAAGAAAAAGATTGATATTGAAAACTAAACTCTTTGAATTTTTTTTTTCAAATGGCTAAAACCAACTTATCTTGGGAATTTTATTCTTTAGTAAATCCATAAGTAAAATAGACATAACAAATAGATTATGTTTATCCTTTTTCAAATATAAACAGTGGGGGAATGCTATGATAAACATACATGAAAGCCCATTTTTCTTTACGTAGGCAAATGACTTGAACAATTCTAAATCGAGATGGTGGTTGTAACCACTATTATACGTTTACTTAAACTCTCTGGGAAGTGATATCACAGATGATCTAACCATTCTCAAGTTCAAATAGAGACAATAACTGCAATAAGTCAAAGCACCAACCTTTATTTATTTATTATTTTGGATAGGGCCGACCTTTGTTATTTATACTTAATATGGAAATGTATGTCTACTTCCCAAATGGTCGTTTTTCGATGAATTTCCACTATTTCTTCTGATACCAAAAATTTTTTTTTTTCAAATAAGAATTACATCATGTTTACAAATTGGTTTAAATATGTTAATATTGACTTAAGAGGTGTAGCTCAGGAAGTGAAAGCTCAAGTAGGCCCATATTAAGAAATAATCTTTTTCATTTTCAGTATACATATAATCTGCACCTTTTTCTGTTACGGCGAAAGTGTTACTATTTACAATCTTGGAGATTTTTTCAATTCACCAATCACATACATGCAAATAGTACATTCGATTGCATTTTTTTTAAAAGAAGAGGAAGAAAAAAAAAGGGGGGAATATTAAGCAAACATAGGTGTTTATTTGTTAACTAAAATGGAATGAACAGGTCTGTGAACTGATGTCAATTACAAATACTATACAATTTAAATGATATAATAGATTCGTATTATATAAATTGAACGGCTATGTACTTTAATTATGCCATTTTATCCAGATATTTGCAATATCGAAGCACAATTTAGAGCTATGAAGATTATATTTCTAGTAACATTATAGATTTTAAGGGTTACCATTTCATCCAATATATTTCCTATGAATACTAATAATTGTATCTCTTATTCGAACTGAAATAGTTTATTTCATTCATTCTTTTCGGATAAACAAGTATACGTAATGACTTTGTCTCTTTATCTTGTTTATATTATGGAATTCTTGAATTTTATATACTTGAGTCTTTCAAATTAGTAGAATATACATTTCATGCGTATTTAAGTTCACATTTTCGTTTATTTATGAGTTAACTCACTTAAACACTAAATAATAAATAAAAAATGCTATTGACCCAATCATTCTCGGATATAATCAATGTTGATCCAAAAATGTGTATTTTTAAACATGCCTATTGCCAATTTTTTTTAATATAGTTCAACGGTATTATTTTAGATCTATAAATAAAATAAGAAGGTAAATTTATCTGATTAGAGTATTATTTTAAGGTGGTCTATAATAGTTCCTGGTTTTTGCAGCTTTTAACCCTTCATGAGCCAAAAGCCACTTTATATCAGATGCCATTATCTAAGTATTTATATTTTTTTTTGTTTTGAATTTAGTTGTAAATCAGATTATTAATGTTTTTAAGTAAATTAAAAAAAAGTACTAGTGTCAAAATTTATAACTGAAAAATATACATATGACAGTTTTTAAGAGACACATTAAAAAAGGGAGGGGTTGCAATGAAATGCGCTTTTATGACTTTATTTGCCTTTAATAAATAAATAAGTAAATAATGGTATATCTAAAAATGAATAAATTAGTGTAACAGTTTAATCGGCTGGAATAGCTGTTGGAGTGGGTACCGCATTGAATATCTATAATTTCCTCCTGCTCCATTAACGTTACCATCACCAATCGTACATTGGTAAGTAAAAGTTTGCGGAGCATTGGTGAATGAATAGGTTCTTCCATTCTGTGATCCAGAGCCAAAGCTGTAGGTATACCATCCACCACAGTTACCTGATCCTCCAGAATTTCCAATATTAATGTTGATGTTACCCTTGCCACCATTTCCATCTATTCCGTTACCATTGTTGTTACCACTAGAACCTCCAACACCGATATTTCCTTGCCCTGTGTCACCGAAATTACTATCAAGTTCACCAGAGCTACCGGCGCCTGGAAGAGGTGAAGTAGTTGGGATAGACATAGAAACAGAGGTTGTAGTTGGTGCGGCAACTACCAATGCTTGAGAATCATCGTCATTAATAGGACGGAGCAAACTTGAATAGTTGTGAGTATTTGGTATAAAAATGCCAGTGTAGCCAATACCAGGACCCTTAAACTGGGTGAATGAGCCATCATCACTATCAAGGCTTGATCCGCCCTCACCGATTTCTGAACTGGATCCTGAGCCTGGTCCAGAATTACCAAAGCCTAATTTTAAGCCACTATTAGAGCCGCCTTCAATGCCAATGCTTCCTGAACCTGATCCAGAATTACCATTAGAGCCACCTCTAACTACAATGCCTCCAGATCCTGAGCCTGATCCAGAATTACCCTTAGAACCGTCTCCTATTATAATGCCTCCAAAGCTTGATCCTGAGCCTGAGCCTGAGCCAGACCCTCCAAAGAGATTTCCCAAATCAAAACCTCCCGAGCCTGATCCTGAACTTCCAATTTCAAGATTAAGTCCTTGAGTATCCCCAAGACCTGGAGGTGGGGTAGCAGTAGGAATATTTGCTGAAATACTTAATGTTTTTGAAATAGTCATTAACATAGACTTGACTGTTTTATCATTTGATGGACGGAGTAAAACAATATCTTCATAGGTATTTGGTAGAAAAACACCTGAAAAACTGAGTCCAGGACCTTCGAATGGTTTAAATGATCCAGGGTTGGTATCAGAAACATCAACAGCACCATTAGATATAGAGATGCCACCACCACCATTAAATGCTGGATCATGATAAAAAGTAGAGTTTTGAAGTTATTTACAATAAATAAAACACTTTTAGTAAACATTTATTTTTTTTTTAAAATGTAATTTTGTACTTTACCATTACTTGGTTGTGTATTTTGTAATCCATCGAAAAGACCATTTTCAGCAATTTTTTTCCCAAATTTGTTCTCAATGACAGAAACATACTCTGCAGCATCATCTAAATCAAGCTGATCAATTGAAACAGCACCAGGTATTGGTTGTGCTGATGCGATGTAAACAGCTTCTGTCAGTACAATAATGGCAGAGATAGCAATAGAAAAACGCATCTGCTTTCGTCTATTTTTTATTGATTTGCTTTTGTTAGACTAAAGAAAAAAAAAAGAGTATTTAGTTCAACTCTTGGGGGTGTCCATTTGGCTTGTATTTAAAACTTTTTAAGACGGACTTTGGTATAGTACTCATGGTTTGAAATCGAATTGAATTGAGAATAAACATGCTTTGTATGTCAAAAATAGCAAAAAGTAGTGGTAGTAAAATAACTTCTTTTTATCATTCTTGAAAAAGGTCAACAAATATCATTGTACCTTAACACATTACATCAATCAAGAAGAAAAAAGTATTCAACATATATATGCAGCCATTTAGAAATGCTGTTTATTTTTTTTATGCAGAGCAAAGTGACAATGTTAAAAAATGATGTTTAAATGTTAATGTATTAGCTTAAAATATGGATCTAGATTGCTACATAATTACAAATATATAAGACGCTAACAGTGTATTCAAATTTCACTCTCCTTATATACAAAATATTTCATTTTTTGCCCGCTTTGTATAAGCCTTGGAGACGGGGGAAACTTATTAATACAAGTTGTTCTTTATTTGTTCAAAAAATCAATACAATGTACCTGTTATAATGAATATATATGTATTTTATCCAAAACTTAAATTGTACAAACAGGTTGTTTGAAACTACATTTTATAAAACTTTAATATAAACAATAGTACATATTAAGTATTATAGATTAAAATTAAATATCAAAAGTTAAAGTAATTAATAATATTGGGTTTGTCCCGTTATTTCTTATCATTAATATGAAAAAACAGGCACATAGAAAAAATCACTTGATGTTCGCCTCTTTGTTTTGTTCTTCATGCATTATTTTTTTATAAAACAATTGAAGGTTAGTTATAAACAGGATAAACCTACAACATCATATTCACATTACCGAAATCTAGTTTCGATGCGTCTTGCTCATAGCCATCTTCTCTTGAAGCTCCTGGTCTTCTTGGTATTCTTGACTGTGGGTTTAAAAGAACATCAGCATGATCAAGTACCCCTCTTAATTTGTCTATTAAGTTTTCCAATAAACCTGGACGACCAGTAGCTTTATCTCCAAGTATGGGGTTCAATAAAGCGTCCAAGAGACCTTCAACGGATCGAACAACATTGTCTAGTACTTGTTCGAGATCACTTAGCTCATCATCAAGTGGGCTAGTTTTACGTCCTACATGGAGCTCCACATGATGTTTTGGAACATCAATGTCAAAAGCCTGGTCGTCATATACACTATTTTCAACCAAATCGTTGTTCTCGTTTTCAAAAACATTGTCTTTTTCTTTCTTTAAATCGTAGATCAAATTGGAAATTAGTTCGATTTCGGAGTTTAATATGTTGGCCTGATCTTCGCGGATGGCATCATCATTGGCACTGTAAGCAAGAGAACTCTCTTTAGAGAAAAAATTCCCGCTTAACCCGCCATTAGACGACGATTCATCTGCATAAACAATCTGGTTTATTGCAATAGCTGCAACAATGACAAAATTTAACTTCATTTTTTTTTCTATGCTTTTTTTTTACTGCTTGATATCAATAACACTGGTATTTTTTTTAAAAAAAAAGAGGAGAAACGAAACTTTTGTTTATAATTTTAGACTTTCGAAAAAATAATTCTGTTTTTGTATTTTGAGAGCAATTTATGATGGAATTTGATACATGACATAGATTTAAATCGCAACGGGGGTGTTTTGCAAGAACTTGTACACATTCTCAAATGTGTTGCCTTTATTTAATTACCGCAATGACTCACCTTTACGATGTGGTATGGCAGTTACTGATGTTATCAGAATATGTAGTACATGCAGTAATTGCATTTAGAGTTTATATATTTAACCTGTAGTATATGTAATATATTCAGTAATTATAATAATATTTAAATTATATATTCATATAAGAAAACATTTGTTGCTATATAAATCCTTCTCTCTCTTTTCATTAGTAATAAGCAAGTATAAAAATGTAGTTTATCACATATTCAAAAGACTATGAATAGCTCTAACGTCACGCCTCATCCATATTGTAACATATACAGACATACTCTTTCTTTTTCAATTTCTGTCCTAGTACCTGTGTATGCATGTATCTAACCATAAACTACATTCATTCTTTTCGATACAAGGTTCCAGTCACTTTCAATTCTATACATATAGAATTTGAATAGATACAGAAAATCCCGACCACACTATACGACTATCAGCCATTAAATATACGTCAAGAGACTTCCATTTATAACACAGATTTGTTAATATGTAGTATAAGGATGTGATTTACTTTAAGATTATAAAGTGTTTTAATTAGTAGAATGTTTCTCTTTCCTTAGCTAAATTATGTTTTCTTGTCATGTATGATATGGAAACGAAAGAGAGAGCCGAGGCATTATATAGCCACATAAAAAGTTAAAAAGGTAACTATTTCATCAGTCGTTGCATTTTGCCATATTTGATACAAATAAGATCAATCTTGTTATCGCTAATATCAGTATATCTTTCTATCGTATATGCTCATTTGTACCATAATCAATATAAGATAAGCATATTCGATATTGCCTTGTGTATACCCTTCTTTTAATATACGTTATAAAAGTAGTCGAGACTTTTCATTTATGTGTATAAAGAAAAAACAATTTTAAATCGTTGGAAAGTTTATTTACTTGATGTTTTTTTTAAAAGAAAACAAAGTTGGTTCAAGTCATAGTGTATACACATGAGGCAATCGTGTAGTTAATGCGCTTTCTGGAAATATGTACCACAATGATTAAAACACAGTGATGAAATGATGATCCTTTTGTAAGATATCAAATCAAGATTAACTCAACATCTCTAATGCTTAGAGTAACATGAAAATAAAGTGACTGGTATTGATTTACCTTACATAATACAGGAAAATAGCATAGTCGTAATAATGCTAATGCCAAGAATACTTGCCACTGCTGAAATATACATGTTAGCATTGGATTTCTATTTTTTTTTTGAAAAAGGAGTAAAAACCATTTAGACTTGCATTTATACTGTTTTTTTGTTACTTGATTTTGATACAAGCGAAATGACATGATGATGTTTTGTTTGGCCACGTTGCTTTACACTTTTTGAGCATGATTCAAGTACAAACCAATTTGAACAAAAGTGACGTAAGTAAATCCAAATGATTCAAGCGCCGAAATGAACACCTTTTTTGCGCTTATTCTCTCAACAGTGTGAGCAACAACTACTCTTGCCTCAACCTACTTCTAATCTAGACACAAATGGTAATACTTGCCTTTCTTCTTCTTGTTTAGTTGAAGGAACACTATTTTTCTCTTTTTATATTATTTTATACAAATGCTTCTTATTTTCCATTATCTTTTAAAAAAAACAAAAACAATCAAACTCGCGTTATTAATCCTGCTTTAATACTTGCTAAATAGTCCAATACACTTCGTCCCTATCTCACAGCAGTCCGTTCTACTTTGACTGCTGCACTCTGTCTTGACAACTTCTCTTCTCAAGTCGCTGAAAGACACAATACACCCGAAATTGAATCTGGGTAAATAAAACAGTGGACAATATGTTGCGCATGAGAATAACGCCCTCTTTACAATAGCAAATCCAAGGAAGTGTTGATGAACCCACTTGTCATTAGCCGTAACGAGAATGAAAAAGTGTTGATTGAACCATCTGTTAATTCCATCCGTGTTAGCATTAAAATTAAACAGGCTGATGATCTCGAAAGAATTTTGTGTCACAAATTTTCCCGTTTCTTGATGATGAGAGCTGAAAACTTTGTTATTTTGCGCAGAAAGCCTATTGAAGTAAGGATGAATGAAAAGGGGGGATGTAATGTGTTGACATGGTAAAACTAGGGTTACGATATTTCCTTCTTGATCACAAACTCGCACACCGAGCAAATGTACAAGCATAAATTGGTGGACTTTATTGTCCATTTTATGGAAGAAGTGGATAAGGAGATTTCCGAGATGAAGCTGAGTGTCAATACACGTGCAAGAACTGTAGCCGAGAGTTACTTGGTTCAGGTAAGATGATGGCAATGCGTTATGGCAAGTGTGCTAATGCATGTGTTTGATAGTTTGCTTAAATGGATATTTTATGTTTATATCTTCCATGTTTGATATTCGATATACATGCTATTGACTGTTTTGTATGCAAAATACATGAAATACATGAAATATTATAAAATATTATAAAATATTATAAAATATATAAAATATTATAATTTTTACAACATATATGAATCATTTTGTGACTTTAATATACAACTTTGTTATATTTTATTTTTGGATTCTGTCGGTTCTCTAGAAATACGAAATGGGATCCGTTTTCTAAAAGTATAAAGCACTAATAATAATAATAGTAACGATATTAAAAATAAAAAAATAAGAACCTAGTTGCTTAGCCATAAACACAAAAGAAAACGATTAGGTCAACCTTAATTGTTATATATAAAGCCAATTTGTCTGTGGCACTTGAACTATATTCAACTGGTTTTGAAATAGAAAAAGAGTCTTCCATGCATCTTGTCATCACCGATCACATCCACGGAACAACATGGATATTAAAAGCGACATCACTCTTTACTTATATGATGCTGATTGAAATAGGTCAGAACGGGTACAAGTGTATACGTAGACATGGATAGATGTATACATGTGTATCATCTATTGCATTGTATTAAAAGGAATAATAACAAGTTACAATAGTTAAAAATAAGGGATACGCAGGTCCTTCCCCATTGATTCGGTCCAAAAAAAGGCGGGAAACCAATAGTCAGCTGTGCGGTAAAACCTTTACTGGTCAAAACAAGATGAGCCACTGATTGGTTTGGAGTAAAAATGTGGGGTCCTTGTTTTCCATCTCCATTTGGTAGGGCTTTGTACAACAATATCTGCCTATAAATACAAGAAAGAGGGAAAAAAAAATACTATTCTTATTTGATTGTCTTTTTCCTTCTTTTTGTTTTTGGTTTTGGTTTCTTTTCTTTACTTTTAATCCTTATTTATTTATTTATTATTTATTCTTTAATTCTTCTTTTACTTTTATTTAAAAAAAATTAATATAGTATACTTCGCTGGCGATGTTCACTGAATCAAGAAAGAGAAAGCAACAAGATGTCTGTGACAAGCTAAACTCATCCATGCCTAATACATCTTCTTGGTCCGATTTTATTTATTCCAGTCCGTCATCACCTTCAGTGGAAAACGTATCAGCAGATAATGCACATATGCTTAATTTTGACTCGCTGTTTGACCATGCACCAGCTGATCCTCATTCTGGCACAAACTCTCGCCGTCATTCTGTTGCCGTTGGTGAAATGGACTATCATTCTTTTGACTTTTCAAAACAGGATATGAACGTTTTACCCGCTTCTTCCTGGGATGCTGATCTTCAAATGTTATTAAATAATGCCCATGCCGAATCAGCGGCTGAACAGCGTCCTGTGCATAGACGTGCCATGTCTTTGCGCATAGATGACATTCACCACCCCATGTCGTTTTCACAAACAGCAGCAGGCCCTCCTTTTTTTACACCCAACTTTCTTGATGCATTAGTTGCAGACAATCAACGAGACTTTACCCGAGCCTTGTCGATTGATGAAGGGAGCTGCGGTGATGCCGCCACTATGGTTTCAGATATGTCGTTTATGGATTCGAATGATATTCTTTCAACAACTGGCAGTTTTTTGGATATGCCAACAACTGAATTAACAAACAACAACAATAACATGACTAATACCAACACGAATACAACCAACCTTGTTACGCCCTCTTCCATCACAAACGAAATCAATTCAATGGCGGATTGGCTCTTGGAGCAGCAGCAAACCAAAGAAAACACACAAGCTCAAAAGCGACAACGACGCATGCATCCAGATGAGAGTTCCTTATCTCCTATTTCCCCTGCCCAAACCATGGGATCATCCATGTCTTCCATGTCACCCTCTCCACCTATTACACCCATGCAGCCGGTCTCTGTGGGCTTCGATCAACAGCAACAACAACAGCTTCAACTTCAACAGCAGCAGCAACAGCAACAACAACCTGGACAAGATGGAGAGTGGGGTTTAAATTCTCTTAATACCGTAAATAAACCTGTCATACAATCTCTAAAGCTACTTGTTCAAAACTACCTCTTACAAAAGAACCATCAAGACCGTAGTCTTCCCATCCAAGGCGAGCGTACTGTCATGGTATTGACCAGCAAAGTTGCACAAAAGAGTTACGGAACCGAGAAAAGGTAATGATTATACGCTTTTTTTTTATTTCAAAAAAAAATCACTTCTTTTGTCCAAAATCAGGAGATGATGGAAAACAAGAAAAAAAAAAGCTTATTTTTTTATATCCTTTTACTGCT
>VCJJ01000752.1:50950-70248 GCA_024139415.1 Backusella tarrabulga | reverse complement strand
TTTTTTTTTTTTTTTTTTTTTTTTTTTTTTTTTTAGCGAAAGAGAATTAGTGTAGATATAGCATGGATCAAGAAAACAATAACATTGATCATTAACATATACAAATAAGTAATATTGTTGCTGTCAATCATGTAAGGGGGTTCTTTTGGTTGTTTTGTTCTTGTTTTCTTTCTTTGAAAAAGAGATATCTCAGCTGTAAGGAATAGATGTATTCCATCAAGCAAACAATCCAGCAGTCTAGGATCTTGCATACATACACTTAAGAAAATAAACAAACAAACAAATAAATAAACATAGAACTACAACAGACATGCATTTTTATTTGTTTTATGCCCGTCTCGCTTGATTTCTCCCATTAATTCTTTTTTTAGATCTTGCGGTCTCAAATTTATTTTGTAAACCATTTGACATGAATAATATTAATAGCAGTTTTATAAATATAAATTTATGTACTTGCCTCCTATAATAATTGATTGTAGTATTTCTTACGGAAGTACCAAACTATCTTCTTTTTGTCTAAAAGGGATAAATATATGCTGTCTGTTTAGTTTTGATATTCGTCTTGCTTGTAATATCTCTCTCCCTGGTTTTTGTGCGGTTAACCTGCATGTTAGTAAAGATGTCCGGTAAAAAGTTAGATATCAGCAAAGTACACTTTCCCCTTCTTTCAAAAGAAAAACAATAGACTAATCTCAGAAGTAAAGCTTTAGCTGATTTGACATTGAAATATAGACAATTTTCATTTGCCAAGTAATCACCTTGATATAAACCTTTCTTGAAAATAGTAAAAAGTATTTGAATAGTTCCTACACCTAGTTTAAACTGAAGCTAAATACTTTACTCATTTAACATTTCGTTATATATTGATATGATATATATAATAAATTCATTATCTGCAAGAGCGCTAATTGATAAAAACTCGCCGGAGAATACCCTAATAGCAAGTTTTTTTCTTCACATAAATTAAGTTAAGATTTACGATTATTTTAAAAGCAGGAGGTGAGCTAAAACAGATCGCAAATAGGTGTGTGCGTTTACTATAACAATATTTTTACCATCACTATCTAAATGTTAATCAATTATAGAGAGAAAAAAAACTTCGTCTTTCTACCCTTTTTTTTTATCTTCAGATTATATTACTGCATTTTACTCGATCAAAGAAACAATCAAATGAAGCATGAGCGTATGACTGGTCTGATAAGCTGGCGATCAATTATTACCTGCGCATCTGATTTAAATTCTTATTTTAATTACTATTGTGACATTTATTATACAAGTCTTTGAAAATAGACAGTTCTAGGTTGTGTATATTGACATCCTTTTTTTTAAAAAAAAGAAAAAAAACCTGTCAAAAAAGGAAAAGCTCATCATGTCAGAGCAGAGCTTTTTTTTTCTTATTTCTAAAAAAAATACAACCTTGGAACGCTCTCGAACGGATACATTTTTTTTAGATAAATCGTAAATGCCCGCCAAATACGCACCATCGAAATACTAAAAAAGTAGATCTTCGTAGTTCGCTGTTGTCTCTAGTGCATACTCACCGTTTTTCCTAACGATACCATTTCTTATCATCAAAAACACAGCAGCCACTGAGGTTTGGAGTTTTTTTTATATATTCATTATTTTAATATAGGATACTTATATCAATAACAGTGTCAAATCTAAATAAAACTAACAGTGGACCAGTAAAAAAAATAGCAATATTTCATATACTAGTAAAATGTTGTTTATTTCCAAATCAGAAGTCTGTCAGTTAGTTGGATAAATGCAGAGAGCAAGATAAGGGGGATCAAGGATCGATAAAGACGTAGGAGAAAGTGCCTTATGTGAGTGTGACCAGCCCCCTTTTGATAAATAATCAAAAGGTAGTTTAATGCTTAGAAAACAGCATATGATTTATACAATTCACTGATGTTGATCCAATATTTGAATATGTGCCTGAAAACCTTATTTTTTCACGGTCCTAATTTTTATTTTGTTACGAAAATAAAGTATAGTTTTTTAATTTGAAGAGGTGCCATCTAATCTCTTTTTTTATTCTATTGTGCACATATCTTAAAAAAGCTGTATGGTATATGTACAGTTAGTAAACAGAATACACATACTATGTATAGCTCTGAATAGAATATGTAAGGCGTCAAGTCCATCTATACGATCTTTTCTTTTACTGCATTCTTATTTTGAAAACATCTAAGTAGCTCCCTGTCATCCCTTGAACTTTTACTACTCCTAGTTCTTCGTGTCCCCCATCTAATCTAACATATAAAAGAAGCAAACATTTTGCTGTTGAAGTTTTTTTTTCTTCATTATCTCATATTAACTTATTTAATAAATAATCTTGGAAACTCAAAAAAAAATGTACGCAAAGATCATTACTTTAGGCTTCGTTGCTTCTGCTCTTTTCTCTTCAGCTTTGGCTGCTCCTACTCCTTCTGTTGTCGATGTTGACCACACCGATGTCCAGGCTCATAACCTTGTTGACAACGTTGCCAACAATGCTGATGTCAGCTGTCTCCTTAGCAATGCTAACCTTGATGTTGCTGGCCATATCCTCAGCCATGGCGGTGATTTCACTGATGCCGACGGCTGTGGTGGTGGCAATGGCGGTAATGGCGGTGAAGGTGATGATAGCGATGATGAAGAAGGTGGCGATGCCGATGAGCCCGAGGGCGAAGATGGTGATGACGCCGATGAGCCCGAGGATGAAGATGGTGATGATGCCGATGAGCCCGAGGATGAAGATGGTGACGATGAAGGTGAAGGCGAGGGTGAAGATGGCGGTGAAGGTGAAGGTGAAGACTGTGATGACGAAGGTGAAGATAACGGTGAAGGTGATGACGAAGGTGAAGATAACGGTGAAGGTGATGACTCCGAGGATTGCGACTGCGATTAAATACCTTGTTATACTCTCTCCTCTTAATACCATAAATTCAACCAACATTAGTTGCAAAACTTTGCAAAGAGCTAGTTTATTTCTTGCATCTTTCTTTATTTTCTTAGAATGAAAGTAATAAAAATAAAGCATACAATCATAATTTTTAATTGTTAAAAAATATCTGGTTTTCTTTATACTTATTCATATGCTGAAAAATATTTATGATATCCTTTAACAAATTTTATATTGGAAAAATCAACACTATACAGTTGCCTTATTAATTTAGATTTACAAAAAGCAGTGGGAAAAAAAAAAGAAAATGGTTTTTTAACTACCAAAATCAGCTTAATATAAGAAGGTATTTGAACATTTTCAATGTTGATTCCATTTGTCGTCACGTTGTGATAATGGATTACAAAGATATTACTTTAATAGGAAAGAAAGAAAATATCAATGGAATATCATACTGAAAGTTTCTAACATTGATGAAGGTTTATTGACCAGAAAAAAAAAAGAAAGAAAAAAAACAAATAAACAAGTGATTAGGAATGGATGGTATTTATGTTTTATTTGCCATTGCAGAAGGCGATTTATATATGTCTTCATTTTAAACCTAAAAAGTAATATTGAAGTGGAATGTATTTTGTCAAATGTTAAATAATGATTTGTGAAATCAAATAATGTCATCAACTACTTAAAACAAAGTTAGGGGCTATTCAATTAATTATTATGGAAGAGTGTTTATGTGCTAGCATGAGCGGTGTGCTTCAAATTTAAATGTATTAACATATGAACCGAGAGTGAAGCTAGTGATGTGATGTGCTTAATTTTAATTCGATTTTTGAAAGGACAACGTATATTGTCTTAATTCAAATTTTTAGAGATAAAATAAAAAGACTGTGCTTTGGTGCTTTTACTCTTTCCTTTCCTTTCATTTCTTAGATTTTGTAATTTTTGATTTGTTCAAAAATAATACTTAGACATGCACATCGGTCTCGTCACACTTGGTATCATTGCCGTTTCTACTAATGTAAACCTATATAATTCTAAGGGTAAGTCAATATATAGTCTGTCTAGTTTACTCCATACGGTATAGATTAATGAAACTGATTTTTGTTAAATATATATTGGTGGGTCACTATTTTTATACACCTATTTAATTTTAATGTTGATATAGACTGCGAAAAATATCAAAACAAGAAAAGAAAAGTAGAGACAAAGTAGCAGTTTTAAATCTTGTCATATTTTTCAGATTCACGCATCGCGACCAGAAATGTAGAGTACGAACATGATCCAGATTGTACTGAAGAAGGGCATGATCATCCCTCATGGGGTAATTATTGTGGATATAATAGCGGATACTCAGGTTTCTATCCAGGCAGTTTTTTTAGACGGTTTCTCAGGTTTTCAAGGTGGTTTTTATCCACCTGGTATTCCTATATACCTTATTCATGTCCCGGTTCCTGGATGGTTTGAAGCAGAAAAAGAGAATTGTGAAGGTAAAAATCAAAGAAGGTCTCCATTTTATAAAAATATCATAGGAAAGCTAAATAGCACAATCATTTTACTATAGTGCCTGTTGAGACGGTTCCATATGCTGTAGTAACCCCTCCGCCGTTATTTACCTCAGAAGGGAATTATAGAAGGTTTCCCATCAAATGAGGTTGTTTCTAAATTAATACCGGTTCCTCCTGTAATAGAGGGCCCTCCTTATCAATTTATCAAAAATCCATCTGTAATAGAGACTGCTTCTCCCCCATTTGCCGATGAGCCCATTATTGGTGGTTTTCTATCTGAAGGAATCTCTCAAATCGTAACTCAAATCGCCACCGTTGCAATCTCTGGAGTAGATATTGCAGAGACGCCTATTTTATATGTTCATCCGCCTCCATTTATTGAAGAGCCAACTATTGATGGCTTCCCTTTATACTGGAACCCACAGGTTGTTGCTATATCTGACGCCTCTGTGGAAAATATTGTAGATGGGTATCCACCAGAACAGGGTCCTCGAGTCGTTGCTCAGGTATTTGAAAGCTACATGAATGAACTTCCACCTGGTGTTCAAATTGTTGGTTCGCCATAGGATGAATTCCCTTTAGGTTCGACATACCCACCAGCTGTATTTATTTCTTCAACAGAAACATCGACTCTTAAAAATATGTATTAAATATTCAGGATGTTATCCATCTGTCTTTTAAGAAAGTATCGTTGAGTTTTTTTTCTAAAAACTAATTTATTTATACACATTGTTTTTATTTTTCATAATACAATCAAATATAAGAGGTTTTCTTTTTTTTTTTTTGGTTTCGTCAACCTAAACTTACTATTTGTAAAAGAGTGAGTGTTTTATAGTTTAATATTTATTTTTAAAAGTAAAGATGATATGCTAATGTCAAAGTGACAGGCGTTCTTGGTACAAGATTGATTGACGATACCACACATTATTTGTATAAACGTATGAAAAAGTGTATAGGAGTGTGTTTTATGTTGCTTTTTAAACAACTTCTCTACATAAATTAGTTCTCAGAAGCGCAACCTATACATCTTTTACTTTTAAAAAGCTCATATTTTAAGCTATATATTAAGCTCTCAACCTATTTTCAGGGAAATAATTAAATCTATTTATGCGGGAAATTTTGAGAAAATGCGGATCAGCAACTCGTGATAAAGTTCCTACTTGCGGGAACAGACGGTTGTAACCTAAAAGTCAGCTTCCAAATAGAGTAAATTTTAACACTTCAAAAGAAAAAAAATTGTAACTAAAAAAATTTTATTTTAATCTTGAAAGGATGATAGTTGTGTGTGAGAAAAAAGAAGTACTGTACAATATCAGCCATATCGAGAAATGCAAATTATTATTAATTTTTTTCTCTCTCTAAAAAAATGTCATCTCAAATAGGGCAAAAAGAGTCATGAAAACTGAAATTAGTAGTGGTAGATTTCGTTGGGCTCACGACCGCGAATAGGGGCGGGCCAAGAACCGGGCTGGTAGATATCAGCGTAGAATTCTTGGAGGGAAGGCTCAGGGGCAGCTTCGGCCTTCTTGACAGCCTCATCAACAATCTTACGGGCTTCCTTATCAATAGCCTTAAGGTCGGCTTCGGAGGCAACACCGTTTTCAATCAAAATGTGCTTCAAACCAGTGATAGGATCAGAGGTGGAGCGCATGTGTTGGATTTCTTCACGAGTACGGTAGGTGGTTCCGGGATCAGACATGGAGTGACCACCATAACGGTAGGTAGCCAATTCCATGACAAGAGGACCCTTACCAGAGGTGGTCCATTCCTTGGCCCATTGACAGGCTCTGTAGACAGAAAGAACATCCATACCATTTACCTTAATACCAGGGATGTAGTCACCACGCTTGTAGTATTCGGTGGAGGCAGATGATCTCTTGGCAGAGGTACCCATACCATACTTGTTGTTTTCACAAACAAAGACACAAGGAAGATCCCAAAGCTTAGCCATGTTGTAGGCTTCAAAGACCTGACCTTGGTTAGAGGCACCATCACCATAGAGGGAGAAGGTGACGGAGGGGACACCGAGGTACTTCTGAGAGAAGGCAACACCAGCACCGAGAGGAACCTATTAAAAATTGATTTATTAATTATTTGTTCCTTTCAAGTATATGCTTGAATCATAGTAAGAAAATTGTATTTACCTGGGCACCGACAATACCGTTACCACCATAGAAAGAAGGAGCGAACATGTGCATGGAACCACCCTTACCCTTGGAGATACCAGTGCTGCGACCCATCAATTCAGCCAAAATGCTCTCGATGGTACCACCACGAAGGTAGGTGAAACCGTGACATCTGTAGGCAGTAATGACATGATCATCATGGGTGATAGCAGCTTCCATACCAACGGAGACAGCTTCCTGTAATGATAGAAAAAAAATTTTTTTTAGTATTCTTTCCCCAATCGAAACACCGCTAGTATGTCGTGACATCAAACGCGGGGTTCGTTTACCCAGTATCCCCCGCGTTTGCCCGCACGAACCCAAAACAACCCCTTCCCCAATTTTTATTTATTTTTTTTATCGATATTTACCTGACCGTTACATAAATGGCAGAAACCGCGGATCTTCTTAGCCTTGTAAAGACCATCGGCGGCCATTTCCATGCGTCTCATGGTGGTCATCTTGGTGTACATATCCATCAACTCATCCTTGGAGATTTCGACGTTCAAGTCAGGTTTTTCAGCGTTGTACATCTCGAAAGAGGACTCAGGCAAGGTGAGGTTCAACTTGTCAGAGAAGCGAGGCATGCTGGTGGACAAGGCACGCTATTAAAGACCAACAAATAGGTGAATGATAGGTTAGTTTTGTATCAGTAGTACAGTTTAAGACAAGATTAAAGTACCATGGGGGTGAAAGCTACACGCTTGGTAGCCAAAAGACGGGAAGCTGAACGAAGCATAGTTGGTATCTCTATATTATATTATATGAAATAAAGGATATAAATATATAAAGAGAAGAAAGAAGTTAAAAAACGAAAATCAAAACAAATAAATTTTAAAAAATGGACTCGATAATTCAAGGTCCCACAAAATATTTAAGTGTTTTTTTCCTATTTTTTTCTTTTATTTAGGGAGGAGACAATCAAAAGTGACTGATTGGCTATATTCATTTTATGGACAGAGATAATTTTTATAGCACCTTAAAATTATACTTTATTTTATTAGACGTAGTATTATCAAAGATACTAATTCTCCTCTTGTTTTAATTCTTTATTTATTGCACATATTTATTCATCCAAGTGCTTAGAAGGTTTGGTACTTGTCTATTTTTATTTTCCTATAGAAAACAATACTTCTGTATCGTATTTACGCTTCTACAAATACAAAATAATAGAAAGTCTTTTCTTTTTCGGTTAAAATATCAAGTCATACACACGAATTGAGTTGTGCTACTTAATTAAAACTGAAGACTCTTAACAGCTGTTAATAAGTTAGAGACTTATGAAAGATATTCGATTCATGAACTCTGCTGTAATGTGACTGTATTTTATATATTTCCCCTTGTAGATTATATCAATGCTAAGCTACTTTTATGACTACACTAAATAGAATACGCTGATTATTGAGTTTGGTTAAAATATCCTACAGATCAAAACTGCTTTGCTTTTACAAACATTCATCAAATGCTTACATTCATATCATTAATATAATGATATGCTTTATATAAAGAATGTAAATATATCCGAGTAAAATAGATGAAGTAGATTCACGGTAATGGTACCAATTGCTATCATTGCTGAATGGACTTTAGCGGGAAGAAATGATTCCGATATGAGGATGCGGTTCTTTAAAATAAATTACGGAAATTCAAATTGTTATCTTTTGTTTGGGGAAAGGATGATGTGGACAACATGAAGATTTACTGTTCCTTTAATCCCAAAAAAATGCAAGACACTCCAGGTAAAATAAAGTAGAAAAAGAAAGGTTATTTTCCTTATGTGTATATGTATATATGTACATAGCAGCTATACCTTTTGCTTGTTATTGTTGCGCTGAGGCTTGAGCAGAAAAAGAGTAACTGATAGCATCTTATTTACTACTACGCTGAAGTAAATGCACGTATCAGCCAATAAAATCACCTTTGATAGAAATAATATAAAATATGTGCTATATCTATTTTGTGAGTCAACTTGAGCTTATCTATTACAAAGAACAAGGCGTATATTTTACAAATTATAATTTTAAAAATCTCAAAGTCCCATTGATGATAACGTAATCCAATCAAAAGTTTAGGTAGATTTTTTTTTTACTTTCTCTATCATTACCTCTTTGTCTTTTACATTATTCTTATTATTGACGCGTTATGTCACCCGCACCTACCAGTTCAGTAGAGAACGTAGCTCAAGTACTTCAGCCTATTTCTACCGTTCCTTTAAATGAGAAGATATCAACTCTTCAAGCGTTTTCGGCAACACTAACAGGTCAGTTGTTTTCAGATTTTAAGCTTTTTTTTTATTCGTCTAAAATGGCATAGATTAGATCCCATTTCAATAGAAGCTGCAGGTCATATATTGTCAGTTGTGCCTCTTGGTTTATTTTACAACGGATTTTCAGTAGAGGACGACACTCTGACAACTGTTTTATGTGATATTATTAACCGTATCTTGACACCTTTTTCATTCAACGATATTATTTCTGATGAAAACAAGGTAGATACTACTGCTATGCGTTGTAGATATGATTAACTAATTTTATTATTAAGCCTTTCTTATTACAAGGATTAACTCATTTTACGCCAGAAATTCGATTTTTATCGATTCAGCAAGTGTTTAAATGCTTATCATCAGATGATTTCATAACTTATATGGTATATATGTGGTTTTAATCATATGCGATAAAGATGATGACAAATTAACTATTTTTATAGGTCGAATCTGATATATTCCCGCTTATTGTAGCCTCGGTTGCCTTTCAGGATATCGGAACAGCCAACAAAGCAGCTAGTTTATTAGAAAGGATTGCGCTGACAAAACCAGGACAAGATGCATTTTTTGGCGCAACTTGCAGTACAATGTTAAGACAGCTTTTACAAGTGTAAGTTGATAAAATGATAGGTTAGTAAAGTAATCTAAGCAATGATAATATTAGGAATGGAACCATTCGTTTCCGAGTTTACTCTTTGATAATCGCAGTAGCAGGAAGTTCAGATCAAGCTTTTAACCAGTGTGACGAATCAGGTCTCTTACATGAATTCACAAAGGAAATACAGTCAGATGATCTATTATTAAAGATAAATGCAATTGAACTATTAAACGAGGTGAGAAGCATGTGGGATTGAGTATGAAATATTATAACTTACATATAAAATGCAGGTTGCTGCTAGTCCTTCTGGATTGATGTTTTTGGAAAGGGCGAATTTATTGGAGGATTTATCAAATATTCTTAATAGTGAGGACGAAGAAGATATTGCTGTTGTGTTGGTAAAGAGTGCTATTTTAAAATTTTTTGGTACTCTCGGCCAAAATCAGGTAAATATATACATGTATTAATAGCTAAAAAGCAGTAAATGTACATACATACATAATAACAATACATTTTGTGGTGTATGCTCTTAGGATGTACAACTTGAACCAATCAACAGTAAATATCATATTTTGGAAGTGGTTAAAAAATGCCTTGAAAGTGCAAATGAAGAAATTTTGGTATGTTATGACACAAAGGGAGGAAAGGCGAAAAAGAGGAGAAATGAAAAAGGGGTTTATCTAAAAAAGGATAGAACCTTATTATTTAATCATGCCGTCTTTTTCATCTAGATTGCTTCGATAGCTTGTATTGGTTTGATTGGGTCTCACTCATCTGGTCTTTTATTAGTCTCACAAAGTCCAGCCCTTGATGGATTTATTCAAACATTCGAATCGGCTGTTGGCTCAACAAAGACCGTTTCTATCCAAAGTCTTTCTAAATTAATCCAAGTTAGGTAAGTTTTTGAAGATATATTGAAGCTTTTTAAATTTTAATAATATGAGTAATAAATAACATAATAAAATCAAATTTAGAGAAGAGAATAATAATGATATTGAAATGATAACATCGAATATATACAATAAAATTAATGGTAGGTTCGTTTTTACTTAGGCTAGTAAATTAAATTTGGCCGTGTTTATGATATTTCTTTTTTTTTAACTCTTTTTCTTAAGGACGTCCATCTACATTATTGGCTTTAATTAAGGAGGCTAAACAGCCAGATGATGGTACCCGTATTGCATCTTTTTCTTTAATGCAATCTATTGCATCTCATAGTTGGGGTGTTGAGGTAACAATGACACTATATTGTATATTAAACGCATCAATTGAGTGATTACATGTGGTTGCTAACTTAAAGCTCTCTCAAAAATAGCTCATGGCTCAGTCTAGTGAATTTATGAGCTATATTTTAGATAGGACAACGGAAGATACTGAACATGGACAGGTAAAACGGAAATACAATGAAAAGAGAGTATATGTCTAATAATAAAACATATTTTCTTTGAAGACTTGGAAATATGCAATTGTTCAATTGCTAGCATCTTCACGTGATGCTTCTCGTGTTTTAGGAAGTTATTATCCTCAATGCCAGGTTTATGTCAGACAAGGTGCACACTTTGTGCCAATGATTGCTAGAGCCGCTGTAGAAAGCAATTAGTAACGGTAAAATTCAAGTAACGAATCCAGGAACCGATTGTATATTATGCTTGCTCTTAAAAGTATAAAATACCTATGGACTTACCTTTTAAAAAAGAAATTACTACAATTTGGACCGTTTAAAAAAGGGACAAAATGTAAAATACATTTAAACAAATAAAAAGAAAAAATATTTTTTAATATTAAACATGGTATCCCTCCTGAATTTCTTTTTCTTTACCTTTTCTTCCCTTTCCTTTCCCTTTAACTGTGTTTTTTCATTCAATCCCCTTCCACTCTTTATAATATGGCAAAGCTACTAGTTCGACTACCTTCAGTCTTATCGGTTACACTCACTTCAGATAATGATCCATTCCGTAAAGGAACAATAATTAACAATCCTAATTTATCGAAAGAAAAATCCGGCGGTAGTTGGTCAACAATCCAATGTTTTCTTAGTATAAAAAAGACAAGTAATATGGACTTTGTAGAATGTCGACATATCAATCAATATGGCATATTGCAACGGCGCATTATTGGTACAGGTACAACGGCAGCCGTCAAATTAACTCGTCGTATGGATTCAAATGGAAAAATGCAAACATATGCAGTGAAAGCATTCCGAAAGAAAAAAGTGCGAGAATCTGACAAAAGCTTTATGAAGAAATTGATCAGTGAATTTTGTATTGCTTCTACTTTGGATCATCCAAACATTGTACAAACCTTGGATTTAGTAAAAGATAAAAAAGGAAGATATTGTACTATAATGGAATATGTAAGTTTGTTAATGTACATTGTGTATTTCTATTTCTATTTCTATTTATAACCATATAATTATAACAGGAATATAATGAAATTCTTGTGATAATCATAATTAGTGTGATACTGATTTTTTATTTATTTCTTTGATTATTAGTGCTCAGAGGGTGACCTTTATACTTTTATTAAACAGGGTAACCTAACATGTCCCAAAACAACCAACATTTACTTCAAGCAGCTCTTAGAAGGTCTCTCCTATCTTCATAGTCTAGGCGTTGCTCATCGAGACATCAAACCCGAAAATTTACTATTAACTTACCCAAATGAGTCAGAACAGCAAGTAATGATGAAGGCAGGAAATGAAAGATGTCGTTTACCAATATTAAAAATCTCAGATTTTGGTGAAGCGGATGTATATCGCGAAGCATGGCAAAAAAGTGACGCTAATAGTAGATTATCCGATGGTTTGTGTGGTTCGACACCTTACATTGCACCCGAGATCTTTGTAAACTACAAAAAAGGATATCACGCTAGTCAAGCAGATGTTTGGTCTGCTGGTATAGTTTATTTCTGCATGAGGCTTAATGGTGTACCATTTTATTCAGCGCAGCAATCGGACTCAAATTTCCGGTTATTCAAGAAACATTTTTCAGCAAAAACATACCCAGCATTTCAGGTTCTAGATGATCAGAGTCGCTCAATGATATACAGCATGTTGGACCCTAATCCTAGTAAAAGATGGTCTGTTGATGACATTCTGAAACTAACCTGGATTACCGATCTCTAAGCCTTTTTAGAAATATATGATAAAATTAATAATAAATGATAGTCACGAGAATGGAGAATACGAGATGAGAGCCTGTTACCCATTTTGTCTGCGCTTCTGTGCTCTTCATATCCTTTTTTTCCTATTATATCGATTAAACCTATTAGATCGCTAGATATCATTTATATCGCATATAATATATATTCCAATTTAAGGCTTTTTTTAATACGCAATCATAGTATATATAGTCGCAAACAACCAACACAAACATGACCACCAGACTCTCCCGGGCCATTTCGCTTTCTTCTTTTGTTACCTCTTCCTCTTCTCTACATTTAAGGCATCGTTTATACTCTACTGCCATGCCAACAAAATTCAGACCTGCTAATCGTGTTTCAAACTTTGCGAAAGATGGTAAACTCATTTTCTTTTCATTCAGGCAAATGTACCTTTTTATTTTGACATTTCAGGCACAATGTTATTTTCTCATTAGTGTGGTCTATTTTCACTCCTCTTGCTGCAGAAACCCAAGCCGTTAATCTCGGTCAAGGATTTATGAAGTACATGCAATATAATTTTTGAATTTAAACAATTGACGATTCAGATATGCTTGTTAACTCTGCGATTTTAATAGTTTTGGTCCTCCCGCTGTGATTCAGGAAGCAGCAAGAAAGGCACTTGATACCGTTGAGGCCAATCATTATAGGTAAGTATCGAGAGGAAACATGTGTGTCGTATTGGTTTTTGAACTGATGGTGTATGTAAACAGTCATCCTCGGGGTCGTCCAAGGCTCAGAAATGCACTTGCAGCCTCGTATAGCAAACAATTTAATCGCGATTTAAATGCCGAGACCGAGATTCTTGTTACGGCTGGTGCAAACGAAGGTACTGAGCACATCCAACTAAATTATTCTTCAGTGCACTTACTTAACAATATTACATCGTATCTTGAATAGGTATGTTTGCTACATTTGCAGGCTACTTGAATGAAGGCGATGAAGTCATTTGCATGGAGCCATTTTTCGATCAATACATTGTAAGATGTAGATTTTTGTTATATATTTTATAGTTATTAACCGCTCTTTACAGTCAAATATCGAAATGAATGGAGGTAAGGCTGTATTTGTACCCCTTCGCCCCCCTGCCGATGCAGCCGATCGTGTGATATCATCTAGTGAATGGAAATTAGATATGAATGAGTTAGAGTCCAAGGTCACTCCAAAAACAAAGATGATTGTATTGAATACCCCACATAATCCAGTGGGAAAAGTGTTTGATGAGAATGAACTCCGTGAAATTGGAAGGATCGCTAAAAAACACGATCTTCTTATATTATCTGATGAAGTTGTAAGTTTAATCTAGTATCCATTAATGCACTTGTAGATGCGAAGATTAAATTATACTTAATATAGTATGACCGGCTCTATTACCCTCCTCTTGAACGATTCCCCAGAATTGCAAACATTGACGATTTGTGGGAGCGTACAATTACAGTCGGATCTGGTGGAAAGAGTTTTGCTGCTACCGGATGGCGTATCGGGTGGTTGATTGGTCCCGAAAACTTGATTCAATACTCATTAGCTGCGCAAACTCGAGTCTTATTCTGTGTCAACTCCCCTTGTCAAGAAGCTGTTGCTGCTGGACTCGAAGCATCTCTTACCGAACCACTTTTCCAAAACCAAATAGATGAATATTTGAAGAAGAAGCAGATTCTCTCTGGAGTATTTGATGAATTGGGACTTCCTTACACTTCTCCTGATGGTGCTTATTATATCTTGGTCAACACTAGTAAAATCCAGGTGCCCGAAAACTATCCATTCCCATCCGTATTGGATGGTAGAGGTAAAGATTTTAAAACCTGTTACTGGCTCACAAAAGAAATTGGAGTGTGTTCGATCCCTCCATCCGAGTTTTATGAAAAGGATCACTGGCCTTTAGCTGCCAATTTTGCTCGGTTCGCTTTCTGTAAAACTGAATACGTATTAGAACAGGCTGCTGAGCGACTTAGAAAATTGAAACCTTTCATTCGTGCTGATTAATCGAAGTTTAAAAAATAAATAAAACGCTTATTTGATTGCTTTGTATATTGTTATTGAATTTAATAATAAATAAATAAATAATCTTTGAGCCATTGGAGAACAATCCATGTGTCATGAGTAAAATACTTGATTGTGTATTTCAACTCCAGTTTATAAATATAATACTTGATTGAAAAAGAGGCGTGCGGAAATAAATTTCACTGTCGAAAAGCGGGATTTGACGGAAAAACAATGACAGAAAAGGCGTTGTTTAACATTTATGAAAATGTTAAGTAATATTTAGCCTTAACGCTGAATAATAATAAAGTGTACTTGTACATAAAATACACAGAATCCCTCATATTTCTCACTTGTAAAAGAGAAGAAACGAACCAATCCCCAAAGATATATCTACTCAGCTACAATTTGGCTGTGATACTTCAAACCATGTAATAATAGATTAAGGGCGACCAAGCATCCAACATTGTATTCTCTCTGGTTTTTTCATTTGTATTAATGAATGCACATTTATTATCAGGAATAAATCAGTGTATACAATTATTATGCTGTATAAAATAAACTCTCTTTATTGTTATCTTACTTTTTTTAACTGAAAATTCAGGTGAATCTATAAACATTGGCAGAAATAATACTGTTTGATCTACAACTAAGTGATTCATTCGCGCAAGCGCCGCACTTTTTCCCTGCTTGTATAGAAAAAAAAAGGTCAAAATAGGAATATATAAAAATAATACTACATTTTTCGGTCGTATTTTATAAGGTATATCCGCACTCTATTCTAAAAGTGGCTTGAAAATAAAGTTCGTTATTCAATCTTGGGAAGGATTTTTTAATCGTTTTTGAGGGAAAGCAGGAAGTGTAGATTGAGTGGATATTGATTCAATTTAAAACTTTTGAATATAATATGGAATCTAAGTTTCAAATTAACGCTGTCTCTCTCCTAGTTTGACAGATTTTGTATAGATATAAACGCATTTGGGTATAGTCATTGATATTCGCAATCTGAATTGTAGTACGTCCTTTTCATTTTGGCATAGAATATATGATAAGAGATAAAGAGCAGCATTATTGTTATGATGCTGGTAAAATGGAATAGGTCGGTTCCATAATACATTTAACAAGATAGAATTCCAATTACATTTTGTATTTTCAAAGGAAAAAAAGAAGGTTTACTTTCCACCCCAGCTCTTTTATTTTAAGAAACTATTTCCTACATTTACACATATTTTCCATAATAAAAGTTGTCACAACGCAAGATATTAATCCATTTATTGGTATATGATCGAATAACACTTCTATATTATCGCTCTTTTACTGCACATAGAGCACAATTTCCTTTTATGACTGTGGCAAATTGTATTTTGCAAGATGCTTATTGGATGGGTCTCTTCTCTTTTGCATGTCAAATGTCTCCGACCCAACAATATCTTGAAGGTTTTTCATATTTCTTCATCCTAATACCTTCTTTCTCTTTCATTTTCATTATACACAAACACCATGGTAAAAATATCTAAAATAAAATGATACCTATAAAAGCATACTAATATAACAAGATATCGATGGTCATTTGATAAAACATTCAATATTGCACACTTTATCCCTCAAACAGAATGGTGACACTTTAGATGACGCCGTCGACCCTATATATATCACTAGCACAATAAGAACGATTTATGTTAGTCGACATGGCCAATCAATGTTACCGTTAGCCATTGAAACCATAAAGGCAAAAGACAAGCATAAAAAAACGAAAAAAGTATCAGCAACTCCCACAAAGAAAACGGTTACAGCAACAATTACAGAAGGGACAACCGAATCTACGACTCCAGTTACTCAATCAATAAAACGTGAAATAAATATACAGGTTTGCTTATTAAAAAGAATGAATGGTATCAAACCATTTTAAACATTTACTTATCAAAATCACCTGAATAACAGAGGCGAAAAGCTGACAACAGCGATGAAGAAAGTTGGGATGAAGATAAAAGCACAAAGACAACAACTTCCACAGTTATTAAAACCGTTAAAACAACTAGTGTAAAGACAACTACTGCTGTACCTACAAGTATGGCTTGGGGTGGCTTCCCACCACCGCCGCCTCCACCAGTCTGGGTAACCGTGAATGGCACTTTGGTGCCACCACCACCGCCTCCACCAGTCTGGGTAACGGTGAATGGCACCGCAATACCACTTCCACCACCACCACCACCTCCGCCGTATGGAGCATCGGGATATCCTGGGCCACCTCCTTTTGCACCAGGACCTACAGTGGTGTCCACTGCAACTCAAACACAGACCCTTACCCAAAGTTGGAGTCACTCTAATACACCAACGGCTATCCCAGGTGAATATTAAAAATGATATATATCGATTACGTGTATTCACTTAGTTACTCTTCATTCTTTTTCTTAAAAAAAAATAGCACAGACTACTTCTGAAGATAATACTAGTGCTATTATTGGAGGGGTTGTTGGAGGAATTGGAGGAGCAGCTCTTATAGGTATAGGCAATTCAATGCAGTATTATTTACGTGGACTAATTTTCATATTTATATAAAAAAAAGCTGGATCACTTTTCTTTTTCATTAGACGAAAAAAGCGCCGTAACGCACTTCCCAGTAACGGCTCAGATATGATGTTTGAAGCAAATCCTTCCCATCACTGGGACTCATATCGGTGTGACTTAGGAGGGACTGGAGCCCGTGCATTTGTCCCACCAGCAATAAATCTTCCTGGCCATGAAAGTTATATCCCCGATTCTCCCAAGGCTACAGCTTATTATCAATCCCCACTTCACACAGGTACAACCACCTCTGCATATTCTCCAGAGGTTGAAGGCGAATATTTTGATAGCCGGTATCACGACGGATCAACAAACCCTGGCTATTATACTAACGAATACTTTGTGCCACGATACGTTGATAATAACGTTAGCGACAGTGCGATGTTGCCTTCAAGCAGTGGTGGTGTTACGGAAAGTGGCGCAGATGCTGCAACACATGATACAGATGAAGCCACAGATTCAGGCAAGACACTCATATCAGGTCTTAAGCCTGATACAAAAGAGGGATATCGTTAAGATCAACAAAAATAAAATCTGAAGATACACGTATATAAGCCTCCTTTTTTTCTTTTGTTTATTGAAGCTTTTTGGTCTAATGAATCGTTATAATATGTCGATCATTGTGATAAAATTACATATTTAATTTATAAGTTTTTTATTTTTTTTATTTTAACAAGTAACGGATGTATTCTGTATTTGTACAAAAGAAAAAGGTAATCAACAAAACAATCATGCTATACATTCATCTTTTTTTCCCTTTATACTAATGAATGATTGTCATAATACATATTTGTTTTACAAAGTCCAGTGATTTTCATTACAGTCATCTATTCCATAGTGATATGTACGACTCGTTTTCTTTTTTGTTACCTTAAGCACATATGAGTTAGCTTGTATATTTATACGATGGACAATCTAATACATATGTATTTACTTACCAAAGGAACACAGCAAAGTTTTCGAAATAGAGCTTTAAGGGAGAATCTTTTTACTGGTGGTTGAAGTAATTTTCGATGAAAACCTAGACCCTTCTTTGCTTGACTCAATAAAAAGGTGGCTGCCCAATGATTTTCACACAAAGCCAAAGGTACATCAAAATAAGCCTCACATGATTGTTCGAGATCTTCCAATTCTTGTAGATCAACAGTATTTTTTTCAAAAGGGGATCGTTGATATTGTTTTTGAGCCAACCAGCTAATACCATCCTCAAACCATTTCAGATCAGTCTTCTGTATACGGCAGTGTTGGGCTAGAATCACAGATCGAATCATTTCCATTGAGACTGTCTCTTCTTGCGGGCACTTTATTAACCCTTCTTTGTTGTATTCAAGTACAAAACTGGTACTTCTTCTAGACAGACTATTCTTGTATTTACGGAATTGATTTGAAATTCCAGTTACGTTAAATCCACGGGTTTTGTAGTCTGCTTCATCATAGTCTACCAAGCAATCATCATCTTGATTATAAGTTGTGTTCTTTTCTGAAATCGCCATGTTTTCCAAACTTTTTGATTTATATATTATTTCAAACAGGTAAAAGAAGTGAAAGAGAGGGACTGGAATTCCATTTTGGCCTTCTCCTTATTCATAACAAAAAACAAGCGACCAAATATGTAAAATAAACAATAAACAAAAAGTTAAAACAGAACTGCAGGTAAATTGTAGCTTTACAAGTAAGGAAATAATAATAATAAACTAAAGTCAAAAGATTTGTTTTGAGTGACCAACATCACTAGTTGATATTTATGTTTATTATAGCAGATCTATTGTGATCGGTGATATTTGTTGTTCTGAAACAAAATATATGACATTCTTCAATGAACACACATAGTGAGAAATACCATTGATCTGCTTTTACAAAGAGCCCTGTATTATGATGATGAAAAAGCTTATTTGTGGTTTAAATTATATAATAATGTACAGAAATACCTTAACTTTAGTAATAATAAGAGTACTTGTTTAAATCAATAGCATATGAGAACGATGATATAAACAAATTCACATCTTTTATATATATATATCATTGAAAGGGAGTAAGCAATAATAGACAGTTGTTGTTATAATAATGAATGGTTTACGTTGATCTGGATTAATGAAGCAAAGGAGAGAGTGGCTGTCTCTTTAATAGAGCTAAAAAGTAAATAATGAACAACGTCACTTGAAAAAAAAAAAAGTAT
>VCJJ01000752.1:24600-44816 GCA_024139415.1 Backusella tarrabulga | reverse complement strand
GGGGGGGGGATTTGAAACTAAAAGCTTTATTAGATGATCGATTATTAATGAAGCAAATGTCAAAATACGAACTGGATGCATTTTTGGGATTTGCCCCACACTACTTTCAATATATGTCTGAAGCTTTCTTTAGTGAATTGCCGACGGTATTAGCAAAAATATTCGGGTTTTATAGTATAGGCTATAAGAATTCTGCCGCAGGGAAATCTATGCGAATGGATGTATTGGTCATGGAAAACCTATTTTATCAAAGAAATGTTAAGAAGGTATGATGGCTTTAAACATGATTGAAAGTTCAATTAATTCCAACTTTTTCTTTCTTTATAGATTTTTGACTTGAAAGGATCTATGCGTAACAGACATGTCCAATCTACTGGAAAACAAGATGAGGTTCTGCTAGATGAAAATCTTGTTGAGCGTATGTTCTCTATTCATCTTAAATTCATATACATGTAGGACTAATCTTTTGTCTATTAACAAATAGTTATCTATCAGTCACCCTTATTTATAAGAGCACACTCCAAAGAAATCCTGAGAAGCTCATTACATAATGATACACTATTCTTATGTAATAGTAATATTATGGATTACTCTTTACTAGTAGGCATCGATGAGCAAAGACAGGAACTAGTAGTTGGCATAGTTGGTAATATATATGATTTGCTTGTGATTGAGTTTACTTATGTTCTATGTTGTAGATTTTATTCGTACTTTTACGTGGGATAAAAAATTGGAAAGCTGGGTAAAAGAAACCGGTATTCTTGGCGGAGGAGGCAAAGAACCTACCATTGTGTCACCACGGCAATATCGTATTCGATTCAGAGAAGCTATGGAGCGCTACTTCTTAATGGTACCTGATTGCTGGGTATTAAATCGACAGAACAGCACTCTTTATTCCGCTTTACATCATCATCCATCGATTTCTGATGAAGAGTATTAAGTCTTAAAAGCAATCTAATAGCATTTTCAATTGCGTGTATATATGAGTTTAAAATAAATTAAAAGTAGTTTCACATCGTTAATCATATGTAACTGTTTTTTTTACTGTATTGCTAAGTAGCATTCTCATGCATAATGTTTTGGTTAGTTTAATGTTATGGGATCAATTTGTCTTTATTAAGAAAGTTCTTGGGCGGTCTTTCGCAACTTTCATAAAAAAAACAAAAAAACAAACTCAATTATCCAATGATTGAAAAACACAATATGTATTTGGGCATCGCATAATGTTTAAAATATTCATTTTACTTTGGAACTAAAGCGCATTGAACTGTTCACATTGCCCTTTCAGTGAGTCACAAAGATCTAAAGATTTTTACCAACACATGACCGTGGGACTATTACTAAAAGCTTTCAAATAAATTCTCGCGCTATTGATATTTCTCCTTGTTTACAAGCTTAGTTCCATTATGTCTCTCTCTGCTGCCTCAAGAGCCTTTGCACAGGTTTGCGTTGAATATCCAGGAATGTGTATACCGTTTTTAATCGCGTCATTTGTAGGCCGCCAAATCATCTTTTAAGAGAAATTACTCGGCACCTGCATTTTCAGAGTTTGTGAAGATTGTTGAAGTTGGTCCCCGTGATGGTCTTCAAAATGAAAAAACTCTTGTTCCTGCAGAGGTCAAAATCGAGCTTATTGAAAGACTCGCCAATAACGGGTTATCCGTAATCGAAGCCACTAGTTTTGTCAGTCCTAAATGGGTTCCTCAAGTATGACAGTTGTTTTATGGTATCCCCGGTATTTCTTACTTCTTTTTTCTTAGATGGGTGACAATAAACAAGTCTTCACTTCCATTAAAAAGAAGTCTGGTGTAAATTATCCTGTTTTGACACCCAATTTGAAAGGTTTTGAAGGAGCCTTGGCGGCTGGAGCCGGAGAAGTTGCATTATTTGCAGCAGTCACTGAAAGTTTTAATTTAAAAAACACGAATTGCTCTACTAGAGAGGCCCTTGAAAGAGCAAAGGAGGTGATAAAGAAGGCAAATGATGCGGGTGTACATTCAAGAGGGTAAAGTAGTAGATTGATGCTATTTCATTTCTTGTGCTAATCCGTCAATGCTAGATATCTTTCTTGTGTCTTGGGATGCCCTTATGAAGGAGAGGTTGATCCCGAAAAAGTCGCACAAATGGCAAAGGAGTTGTATGAGGCCGGATGTTATGAAATCAGTTTGGGTGATACTATTGGTGTTGGAACTGCTGGATCAATGGCCAAGATGTTGGAGCATGTCTTAAAGGTAGTCCCTGCCGAAGCAGTTGCGGTTCACTGCCATGACACATATGGCCAGGCTTTAGCCAATATTTTGAAGGCTCTTGAAGTAAGTTTATGAGAAAAAGCACTTTTTACAACTTGAGCTCATGTTTCAATGTCACTAGTATGGTATTCGAGTGGTTGATAGTTCAGTAGCTGGTCTTGGTAAGTGAACTTGTGATTGGGTTTAAAAAATAACAGCATTTTAATTGGCTGAATTTAGGTGGTTGTCCATATGCTCCTGGTGCCAAGGGAAATGTGGCAACCGAGGATGTTGTGTATATGCTCCATGGAATGGGAATGCGCACAAACATTGATTTGGACGGTTTAGTTGAGACCGGAAACTGGATTTCCGAGAAGCTGGGTAGACCAACCAGCTCTAGAGCAGGCGCTGCTTTAATGGCTGCTGCCAAGAGAAGAATGGAGTTGGCTACAAAAGCCTCCAAACTCTAATCCGTTAAATGAATAATAATAAATTACAAATATCTAAAATATGACTTTTTATTGATTAATTAATTAATAAATGCTATTATTAATCTATGAAATAAACAAATGGATGCTCTAACGTCTCTTATTCTTGCTGTTTCCCTTATTTCCCTTTTGGAACTTCTTCTTTGACACAACCCTTCCGCTTTCTTCTTGATCGACATCGTCGTCATCGTCGTCATCATTGCGTCCGCGTTTAGACTTTTTACCGTTTTGTGTTTCCTTCAATTCCAAAGTAGCAATTCGCTGTGCTTCATCAACGCGCTCCTGTAAAACCATGACCTCCTCCTTTTGTGCAGGGAATATATCCAGCTTGTGATCCAAATCCTTTTCAATGCGCTGAATCAACTCGACATCGTACTGAGTGACGAATGTGACGGATTTACCTGATCTTCCGGCTCTTGCGGTACGACCAACACGATGGATGTAATCCTTGGAAGATTGGGGCACATCGTAGTTGATGACAACATCAACCAATGGAATATCGATACCTCTGCTTGCTACATCGGTGGCCACCAAAATGTTGCGCTGGCCGGCCTTGAACTTGTTGAGTGCACCAAGACGCTTTGACTGAGGGAGCTGACCGTGAAGAGGCACAGCAGCAAATCCAAGGTTACGCAGCATGATGGCGACCTTTTGTGTGTCATGACAAGTGCGGGTAAAGATGATGGTGGAATTGCCGGCCAATTCATTCAACAAATAAACCATGTAACAATCCTTGTGCTTCAGCGGGAAGAATAGATAATATTGAAGTAAAGTTTTGACGGTCGAGTATTTTGTAGCCACTTCTACCTTGACAGGCTTACGCAAACTGGCGCGCTGGAGTTTAGCCACTTTGGTTGTCATTGTAGCAGAGAAAAGAAAGGTGTTGCGTTCACGGGGAATCACCTTCAAAATCTGATCAATCTTGGGTCCAAAATCCATGTCCAATAAACGATCAGCTTCATCCATAATCAAATATTTCAAGTTCTTCAAACTGAATCCCTTTGTGTTTTCCAAGTGGTCTTGAAGACGGCCGGGTGTGCACACAATAATATGTGGTCTCTTGGAAAGTGCGATTGACTGCGACATCATATCCATACCGCCAACAATAACTGCGGATCGAACACCAATTACACTGCCTAGTGATTCAAATGTCTCTGCAATCTGATAAGCCAATTCTCTGGTGGGCGCTAAAACACAGGCAAAGAAAGCCTGAGGATTGTCCCATAGTCTTTGGATGATGGGTATGGCGAAGGCTGCAGTTTTTCCTGAACCGGTCTGGGCAAGGCCGATAATATCACGACCTTCAATTGCCCAAGGAATAGATTCCTTTTGAATCTCTGTGGGATGCTTAAAGTTCATTTTATCACAGGCTTCACATAATTGAGGTGCTACACCCTTTTTGAATTAATAAGCAATTAGTTTTTAAAATAAACTTGATCTCGGGCCTTCAACTTACTAGCTCAGCAAAGGTGGTTTCCTCTGCCTTCTTCTTTGAAATAGCTTCAATATCAACAGCGGGTTTGGTTTCTTCAACGGTGGACATGATTGAATTTAAGATTAAGATCCCCTTTGTAGATCCAAAAAAAAAAAATAGATTTATTTTAAAAATCCGTGGCTTATCTCGCAGCGGTTTGCGAAAATAGACTTACCAAATTTAGTTATAGAATTTCCATTTTTAACTTGATCATGCCTTGAATTTGGACAAAGTTCCACAAAGGTCTCCATGAAAAAGCTTAGTAACGCTCCAATTCAATTAAATTGGTCAAGAAATGTAAAATTAAATTAGGGTTTGAGACATCTTTATGGTACTTGCGCAACCAATTAAAAACAGTTAAAAGTGAATTCATATGCTGAGTTGGATTAATTACGAATCGCTTTGTTAAGTAAAGATAAATAGCATGCCTTCTGGTTTGTCTCTAACTACTTGGCCAACTTGATTATTCTTACATTACAATCTATGTATGAGATTATTCTACGAAAATAAAAAGTTTTGATTACACAAAAATGTAAGAAAGAAAGAGTTCAAGTATAGAGAACTTTTTATTGATTAAATGCTATTGTGAATTTTTGGATTATTTTCAAATGTAAAAAGAGTTATGGTTTAAATTATTCCGTGGCTTCAGTGGGAGAAGCATCATCAGTGGTTGATTCATCGTCAGTAGGTGAAGAATCTTCGGTGGTAGTAGCATCTTCAGTAGTAGTTGCCTCTTCGGTAGTAGTGGCTTCATCAGTTGTGGTAGGTTCAACAGTGGTAGTAGGTTCATCAGTAGTAGTGGCATCTTCAGTAGTAGTGGCATCTTCAGTAGTAGTGGCATCTTCAGTAGTAGTAGGTTCATCAGTAGTAGTGGCATCTTCAGTAGTAGTGGCATCTTCAGTAGTAGTGGCATCTTCAGTAGTAGTGGCATCTTCAGTGGTTGTGGTTTCATCTTCAGTGGTAGTAGCTTCATCGGTAGTGGTAATAGCATCGTCGGTAGTGGTAACTTCGCCAGTGGTAGTAGTGGTTTCAGCATCAGTAGTAGTAGTAGATTCATTAGTAGTAGCGGTGCTAGCATCATCAGTAGTGGTAGTAGCGTCATCAGTAGTGGTAGTAGCGTCATCAGTAGTGGTAGTAGCGTCATCAGTAGTGGTAGTGGCATCATTGGTAGTGGTAGTGGTAGTGATAGTGATAGTAGGTGCACTAGTAGTACTGGTAGCAGTGGTAGTAGTTGAAGTCTTAGTGTTAGTGTTAGTCTTGGTCTTAGTGTTAGTCTTGGTCTTAGTGTTAGTCTTGGTAGAGGACTTGGTTGAAGAATCAGTAACAGTCTTGGTCTTGGTCTTCGTCTTCGTCTTGGTCTTAGTCTTGGTAGAATCAGACTCCTTGCTTGATGAATGATGATGATGATGAGTTGTGGTAGTTGTAGTAGGAGTGTGGGTCTTGGTGGTGGTAGTAGTAGTAGTAGTATAATGGTGAGTCTTGGTGGTAGTAGAACCAGTTGGACAGTAGGTTATAGTTTTGTATATGGTAGTAGTGAAAGTACCATTTGCAGAGCCAGTGAAAACAGGGGCTGTGCTATCATAGCCAAGGTCAACACTTGATTCAGCAGATGCTGCTGGTGCAGCGGATGTCAAGCAAGCCAGAGAGGCAAGAGCAACAATTGACAAGCGGATAAACTTGGACTGCATGATGTGAAATTCTACTGATTAAATTGAATGAATATCGATAACTGACTTAGTGAAAGGATTCCTTTTATACATCTTTCTCAGGATCTTAAATCAGGGTCCTCGTTGCGGAGTAAAGGACATAAAAATCATTTCTGAAACTCATCTAAACATTTGACACATTTATGACAGTGGCAAACTCTACTTGTTACAAGAAAAAAAAAGATAGCTTTTCAGATCATTGTCACAGTATTTTCTATAGAAATAGTATACCATGTTATTTGTCATATCTTGACTTTTTCTCTTTAAAGTTTCTTTTCTTTTTCTATTCCTAGAAAACGCTAGCGCAATCTACATTATTCATGTATATGTGCACTTTTAATATTAGTAAAAGTGAATACGGTGTTATGTAAAATTTTTTGCCTTTTTTTTCAAAATCTCTTTGTCTAGAACAGCCTGTGGGTTATAAATAGTTGGATATATAGAAGCGTTCGAGCCTTTGTAGTTAACCCTAATCTATTTTTAGGGGAAAATAACAGTGAAACTACAATACATGAACATCACCATCATCATTTTTACGAATATATCAGAGTAGAAAAACTACAGATATTTGCTCTCAATCTATCCATGTAAAAAATGATTTGATTTCCAAAAAAGTAGTTTTTCTGCATAGAATTTACTTTTCTGATGAAAATAGTTAGGGCCACGCCTTTATACTCCGAGTAGTAAATCCCTAACATCTTTATTAAAATCTCTATAATGATCTGAGGAAAATATACTATTATCACGTTATAATAATAAAGAACTTGTCGCTGCTATATTGGGTGAATGTGTAGATGAGCAATTATAAAAATAAAACAACGTTAAACTGCAAATTTAACATGCGTAAATAATAGACAGGAGATATATGAACCATAAATAGAATGTTAGGATTGACTCCAACGCTTGAACGTATTCGAAAGAGAAGTTTTTGTGGGAAGGATATTATTTGCGCGATCTCTCTTATCGTCATTTCTTTCATTTCTTTTTGTTTAAAAATAAAAATAAAAAAAAGAGATATTGATAATGCGGGAGCCAATCTCACTCATTCTCAGCGTTCTAAATAAAGCATTGTAATGTAAAATACAAGATTACTTTTAGTTTTGATCGACAAAACTAAACATTGGCATGGATTATGACATACAAATTTAATCAAAATGCAGCACTTTATATATTTTACAATGTCTTGTAAGCAACACACTGAGGCAATTTGACAACAATAAGATTTTTGTTTAAAAAATCGGAATTTGATAATTGTGCCTCTCCTTAAAGTGTGTTTCATATTTTTCTATCTGATCCTGTTTTATTAGTTAGATTTCATGCTCGTCACTATCTAGAAGATGTGATTCTACCCATTATCCTTTTAAGCGAATGCACTATTCGGATCATAATACTACATGGATGCTATAATGATGCTATGTTTCTCCAAATCGAGTATTCCATATGGAATACTATAGTAATAGTATATGTTCAGTTTAATGTATTATTTGTTATACAGTCGGTACAGTGGACATTGTTGGTTGCAAAAATTTATATTTGCAACCGGTAATATCCACAGTACTGGCTGTGTAGAAACACCAATTATACTTTATATTAATAACGGGGATAGATCATACCCAGCTCTTTTAATTTTTGGCAATAAAATTACTATGTTGTCATTTGCAGAAAATGGTGTCACAGAGCTTTTTTAGATTCGTTTTGTAAAGAATTGGGATTTGTAACATTTTATTATTACATGGAGGATCATCGTCATTATCGCTTACAACATCTTTTTATAAATGATTCTAGAGTAGTTGGTAATTCAACCTTGAAACATGTGAATACAAGTATAATTGATATATTTGAAATAAATAACATTTAATTCACCCTATTTTCTTTTTTTTTTCGTTGATCTTAAATATAAAATGCTTATATTAGAAGTATATTGGTTTATGTGATGCAAAGACTAGTGTTGTATCTTGGCTATTTCTATTAATAACTGCCGATTTGCTCATATAGGGAAGCATTCATAATGACTATGATAATAATAAAGTCTCTCTCTTCATGTTTGTTTGTTAAAGTAAAACTATAATAATTATCAATATTACTTTGATACAACCAATAAATGTCTAATAAAACCTTAATTAGCATTTTAAAAAATAGCTAGTACAATCATGTTGATAATAGAACGACCAAAGCCCAGACAGGCCAACAATGGCATTTAAGATAAGAATAGATATGTCAGATAATGAATTGCCAGATTCACGATATCAAATAAACAATGTTTTGGTATTGATTGTTGCCAAGTACCCACTCAAAGCCCTTTTTTGGTTTTCAATCTCAGCCTTTAGGAGCCTTTTATTTGAGTGTACCAAGTTTGTTTTGTAACTCTTGTCGCACCTTTTCGTTCAACAATGTCTGAGCGCTCTGTAAAGCACACTTATCCGACTGCACCGATTGCTTGGATGAATCAGTCATTTCTTTCAAATGCCACAGAACAAAAGACATTACCAAGCAATGCTTCTTCCGTTTCCAGGTATTTTTATTTGTTTGTTTTATTTTTGTTTCAGCACTTGTTTTTCGGATAACCAGGAACCTTTTTTTGATCTTATTTTTAAAAACTAGTTTCGACAGACCTGAATCTCCCACTTTACCACCAGAATATGATGTTGCCTCAGATCAGAACAGTGTGCGGACCGTAAACTCGAATAAAGCGTCCAGCAGCAACAGCTCTTCGCCTCGTCCAAACCAAGCCCCGAGCACCACACTCTCCTTTCTTCCTCTTCCTCCAGATTCGGCCGGTGAGCATTATTTATTTTTTGTCTTCATACCTGCATCGCCCTTGCTCATCTATCTTTGAAAAAAAAATAGCTCCTTTTTATGAGAGATCACGAAACGATCCTGCCGTACCTCCTGCATCAGCTAAACACCCTGATGCAAACAGTGTTTATTCTAACTCAACATTGCACACTCCAAACTCAACTACACCCCAGCAAAGCCAAACACAGAGCAAAACAAAGCACCAGCAGCACATGCCAGATCCAATGGCCTCAGCCATTGAACTTAGCATCAGCCCCAATGTCCCACCAGCACCAGCGGCTGGCATGTATTGGTCACGTGCAATTACCTATGGCAGATGCCCTTCTAGACCGCTTCGTGCCCATTCAGCCAACCTGGTTGGCGAGCATCTCTATGTGTTTGGTGGGTGTGACATGAAGAATTGCTTCAATACATTGTACATTTTGGATATGGGTAAGCAGTTTAGAAAAGTAAAAAGGGTTCAATTCATTGTTTAACAGTGGGGCTATTCAGATACGTTGACCTGGTCTAAGCCACGTGTGCTTGGTCAGGTACCATCTCCTTGTAGAGCTCACTCTTCAACGGTGGTTGAAAAGGACCTGGGCTCAGGGAAGAAGGCCCGATCTCTCTACATATTTGGTGGGGGTGACGGGCCAAACTACTTTAATGATTTGTATGTTTTAAACACAGGTAATGAGTGATAATTATATCATCGCATATACAAAAGTAATCTAAAAAAACAATGCAACAGACACATTAGTATGGTCAAAACCAAAAGTGGAGGGGGATCCACCCTCGCCTAGACGTGCACATACGACTTGTTTGTGGAATCAGAGAATCATTGTAGTGGGTGGCGGTGACGGTGCGCGAGCACTGGCGGATGTGCATATGCTGGATATATCGGATCCTTCGTCACCAAAATGGGCGCGTATTCAGGCAACTGGAACCCCTCCAATTGCACGAGGTTATCATACTAGTAATTTGGTAAAGGATAAGCTAATTGTTTATGGAGGAAGTGATGGACACGAGTGCTTTAGTGATGTACATGTGTTGGATTTAGGTATTGAAAAAGATAAAAGAGAAATGAGGGAACACGTCTAAATGCTTGAATAATAGTCACAAACCATTGGAATCATATCGACTTGGATCGCACTATTCCACGATTAGCCCACTCTGCAACACAGGTGGGATCTTATGTATTTGTGGTTGGTGGCCATGATGGCAGTAGATACTCTAATGATATTTTGCTATTGAATCTTGGTAAGTTTATATGATGAAACAACGGCATTTTCCTAATGCTATTTTTATTATCAATCCAGTGACAATGAGTTGGGAAACTAGAAAAATATACGGCAGTGCCCCAACGCCAAGAGGATACCATACATCAGTGCTTCATGACTCACGGCTCTACATATTAGGTGGCTATGATGGAAAGCATGTTTTTGACGATGTATATATGTTAGAATTGAGTGCTTGCGCTTACTTGCCTCAAATCACTAATTTCGAGATTGATATTTAAAAATATTCTCAATGTATTTATTGACTCATTTTGTTCATTCTTTTCCCTTCATTATTTTATGCAATTCAGGTATCATCTCATACTATAATTAGATACGCCTCTTATATTCTCTAATAGCATGCATTTCAATAAAATGAATTTTCGCCTTACAAGGCTTTATGATGCAATGTGAATTGAAAACGTTGATCCTATCAATTTACACATCCTGCTTTTGTTATGTTTTGTTTCATTTTATCAGCATCTTTAAACTTTGTGAATGGTCCCATTAGCGAAGACTTTATTTGACATGCAAAGCAAAAAATAAAAAATGTATCTTGTACCGATTACAGAGTATTAACCGACTTCCAATGCAGTAAAAATTTTCTAAATAGGTTGCAGTCCAATGGAGGGATATGATCCATGGTTGGCGCTATAAGCCTTGTGTTGTCTGTCTCCCAGATTGGCATTTCGCCAACACTTTCCAACATTGATTCGTAATAAGGCAGTAATGCGATTGCAGGGTTATTTGAAGATTTCCTCAACATATTTATCCACTCCGATAAGGGCACAGTGATAAAGTTAATGCCAGATGATTTCATGATATCTAAAATGTCGACCCAACGTAGAAGCTGAGGATTAACTATATGGTAAATATGTTGTGTCGCCTTTTTTGTATATGTTTCAGACATTATTTCTACAATAATTTTGGCTGCGTAATCTACTGGCAGCCAATCTACAACCAAGTTCAGTTTAGGCATGGCCCCCATTAACGATCCACCTCCCACGAACATTAGAGGAAATTGCTCCGAGTAATTCCAAATCCCGTTTTCAGTATCACCATACATTTGCCCAACTCGGTGTATATAGCACGGAAGGTTCTTCTTTGTAGCTAGTAAACTGAGAACAACTTCTACTATAAATTTGGATTGAGCATATCCCATCGGTAGTGCTATTCTTGAATCCGTTGGAAGTGCTGTTTCTTGAATTTTCGTAGGATCTAAATGTGCGCTTGCGCTAACGCTCGATACAAAATGTAAAGGAATCGGATCTATTCTTTTGAGTGAAAATTTCAAAAGATTATAGAATGGCGCAATACACTCTTTGTCAAAATGCTCCACAGTCATGTTGAAATCCATCCTCCATCCAATATGCTGAACCATATTAACCTCCTCTTTCATTTTCACGAAACGATCTTTATCAAGTCCAAAATTTTCATCCATAAAATCCAATGCAATCAATTCGACCCGCTCCTTGTTGGAAAGCAGTGAGGTGTCTAACGACCGATCAAAAAAGGATTTTTCCAAGCGCGACCAAAGCTTGTTGGGGTCACCTCTAACCACACAATATACCTTTTTTATACTTGAATCCTCCAATAGTTGTCGTAGTATAAATGCACCCAGTGAACCCGTGACCCCTGTTAATAGTACGACCTTTGGTATATTGCTTCTATCAATTAGCGTTGTCACAACAGTGAATTCCATTTCGGCCTTATCTAGATAAACCCTTGAGATCCTTTGCGTTTGGTCATAAGACTTTTCAGTCAAATCTTCCTTTTTTGATATTATGCCTTCGTACATTGATATAATGCTCGAGCGATGATAAATAAAATTGGTGTCCACATTAAATTGGGCTGAAATGTAATTACGTAGTTGAATAGACCTCAATGAGTTTAGTCCTAGATCAAAAAGGGATTTATCGATTCCGATTTGCTCGACATTCAAATCCAAAACGGTAGCAGCTCCTTGAAGAAGAAATCGAATAATATCTTGTTTACTCCAAGAGGATTCACTCGTTTTCAGCTTTTTTTTTGATCTTTGTTCACCATCAAGAAAATCATCGTATAGCTTATCCAACGTTTCATCAAACAACTCCTCAACCCTTCTTCTCATAAATGTTCCTTTTGGTGTGAACGGTATAGCCGTATCGGATGGTAATAGTTTGATCATTTGCGGGATAATTGTGCTATGTGAGGGACTGACTTCATTCACCTTTTTTATGGAATCTTCAAGCTGGTCCATTATTTCTCGTTCGTTCATATATTTAGTAGTAGTGTCGTCAACAATGATTAAAACAGATATACATGGTCGTCCACGGCCAAACACAATTGAGAGCTTTACAACTGGATTCAAGTCAAGGATTTGTTCCATAGACACAGGATTTGTTTTCTCTCCATTGGACATAACAATTGTATCATCCTTCCTGCCTATATAACGATAATAGCCCGAATCTTTGAAAGTCTCTTCAAAAAGATCACCTGTCTCGAAGAACCCATCCTCTCTTATTTTGACGTTGGCTAGAGCAGGCAAATCCTTTCTAATACAAAGATGCTTTATATTAGAATTAGTGCTATCAAACTCTTCAAAGTGGCAGCAAGGCTCCCCATTAGGATCAAGTATAAAAGGCTTCATGTCACCTGTAAATTCTTTGGTAGTATCCCAGTCGTTTGTCATAGTACATGCGGTTTCTGATAGACCATAACATATGCAAATCTTTATGCCATTAGAGTGATACCATTTTCCTATATCTCGAGGAACTGGTGCACCTCCTGACATTATAGCGCGTAATCTTAGGATATAAGAAATGTCTTTTCCTCTACTAAATTCGACCATGTCTGCCATAGTAAACGATGATGTGCTCATAACAGTACATTTGTTGACCTTCAATGCAAACTCTATGTCTTCTTGAGATGGAGGTAGTCGTTTTGGAAATACAGCACTGCTTCCAGTAAACAATACAGAAAACAAGGAACCAATTCCAAAGCTATGAAATCTATTTTTTAAACATATATTTTTTATTAATATGAAATAATTTATAGATCTTGCTTTACTTACAGAGGGGAACTAGCATAAAACACATCTGGACTACCATCGATTGATTTTCCAGATTCTATCATTAGTTGATGAGGTATAAATTGGTTTAAAAAACTCAAGTTTGATAGAGGAACAGGCTTAGGAAAGCCTGTTGTTCCGGAACTATGGAATTATAAACTCGTATGAGAGAACTTGCGCACATGATTATTTAATCTGCTTCATATTGCTTGAACATACCTGTGTAATATTAAACTGACTTTACTTAAATCACTTTCGTCAAATTTACTATCCAAAACAGCTGATGCTAGGTTGTTTAACGGCTTCTGAGACAAGGATTTTAAATCATATCCTGAAACTGATAGGAACTCACACCTTTTGACATTTTTAGCGGAACTTTCTCCTGTCTGTTTGTATTTATCACCAGCAATGAGTAGACTACAGTTAGTAGTTCGAAGTAAATTTGAAATAGCTGCTTTTGAGTTTCGAGGAGATAAAGAAAGTAAAGGAACACGCAATTTAAAAATAGCCAACATCGATATTAATAAATCTGGAGAATGATCAAAAAGAATAGCAACAGATTTTCTGTTGTTAATATCCTTGTACCATTCACAAGCCAAGTTGGTGGAGATTCGATTAACCTGACTGTACGTTAACGATGAATAGCCTGGTTCACCATTTTCTTCTGTGTAGTAGCTAATAAATACTTCATTAGCATATACTTCAACTTGATGGCGAAAGTAGTTGATGAAGGCATTCCATTTCTCTGGTCGAACACCATTCAAGTAATACGAATTTGACATATAATCCATTTGTACCAAAGCACTGTATATTTTTTACAAAAAAAAAGGCAAAATAATGATATAAACAGTGATAAAAAAAACTGTTATATACCAATTTAGAGAAATCTAGATCGATTATAGGCATGCAATGTCAATGTTGGCTACATGTATGTATTTTTACTAAATACACCTTTAAACTCTTACCATTCATCAACATTGACGATTTTCTTTCGATACTCTAAATAATAATAAAAAGGCGAACATCCCTTTTTTCCCTTTTTCCCTTTTTCCCTTTTTCCCTTTACCTGAAAAAATACAGTTACGATTTCATTGTAATTACCTTAAATAGTACATGAAGGCGTTCCGACTTTAAATTTAAATCAACTTTGCTTGAGTTGTATTATTATTACAAGGTGAAAGCATATATTTCATTTATTGCATCCATCTTTTTTAGTATTATAATAAGTACTTGTACTTTTAAAACGAATGCTTGTGATGCGAGAATAAGCATTAGGTCAAATGACCATAGATTATTGCATGAAAGATGAAAAGTTTTGTTCTGCCAAAAGACCTCCAGAGTAAAATAGACATTGCGTTCAAAATATATTTACATATAATATCTTGGTATAATCCTTTTTAAATTTCTATTACACTGCATATACATATACTAGACCTCACCAGTTTAATTACGAACATAGTATTTACTATGTAGCGAGGGATTTTTTCACTATGTATCCTGTTTATGCGCATGGTTATTTATAAAAAATAATCAATATATTCCATAACCATAAAAAAAACAACATGTTTACGTTTATTTGGTGTCAAAAAGGAGCCGCGGGTTTTATACCAGAACTTATTTTCGAATGTTAGTAATACCCTTAAAATGCGTCCAGGGGTAACATTATATCTTGATATCACTAGATCATATGCAGATTTGAATTGTATCTGACAAAATTTATATTTTTGAAAAGCACAAATACAGTGCGCTTTGAACTCGCCCAAAAGTTTCTATACCCATGTTTTAATTTAGGAGGTCCAAACTGAAGAAATGCATTTATAACTATAGATCGTAGTGATAATCTTAAACAGCAAATCGGTATTCTTTTAATTAAAAAAAGGATAATGACTTAATCAACTTTATATACTTGTGGCTGAACGGACCATCCCGAGGAAAACTGTAAGGAGCTATGCTTTTATGGTATAGTCGCGCTCTTCATTTATATGTAAAAGATCTTGGATCACTCATTTTTAGAATTATTTCTTTTCCATAGAAAGATTTTTAATATAAAATCTTGCCTCTATTACATTATGTCATTCTGAATTCAATTAAAAATGGTGGATTCAATGCATCCACATCACCTTGAGTAGACTATATAGTGTACCCCAAATATCTATTGCATTCAATGTTCGTTTACATAACATTATATTATAAAACTAGAAATTCTAATGAACAAGTATAAGGAGACGATGCAAAATGCCACGCTAATAAGTAGGTTTAATCGATTAGACAATCATCAGGGATTTATTGCTGTTTCTTTTGTAAACCTTGGTCAATCTTTTTACTTCAAGATTTCATGCAGAATTAAAGAAATGATATTAAAATATTAATTTCGCTATTGCTACAGATATTTCACATGTCTATTTTATGCTTACCTTTCTGTGAACAGGTGTTAGTATACCTGACTTTGTTTGATTATACTTACATGTGTCCGTATATTTAGTCAAATTAAAAGTTTATCTCAGTTTTTAACCTTTTTTTTTAAACTAAAGAAAAAGGAGTAAGAGTGAGAAGATTTGTTATAAGAATTTATATTGGTAGACAGGTTGATGATCTCATGGATGTTCTTATATTCTTTCCTCCTTTAATCATGTGTATATAAGTACACAATGATCCTATCGCTTAAACCAGTAAGTAACAACATATTCGTTGGTGCTATATCAATACGTTTTTGGACTACGATTCGATTCAGTAAACCCGCATTCTTTAGTAAAAAATCGTCTGACTGTGCAACTATACGCAATACATGTGCATGTTTTTGTTAAATCGTTATAGGATAGCTCACTTTCAATTACAAGTACTCAATGGACAAATTATTGCAATATATTTAAGCAGTGTTTATTGGCTTTATTGGTTTTTTAACAATGATATTTAAACAAGAGAGAATATGAATCTCAACAATATCTTACTCGTAAAGTATTATGCAGGCTATTTAACGTGTTTGTAAGCTATTTAAGAGCTATCTAACCGCCGAAACCATAAAGGGTGCGGCCCTGTCTCTTGAGAGCGTAGACAACATCCAATGAGGTGACAGTCTTTCTCTTGGCGTGTTCAGTATATGTAACAGCATCACGAATGACGTTTTCAAGGAAAACCTTCAAGACACCGCGGGTCTCTTCATAGCTAGTTTATTTTATGAGAAATGAATATATGGAGATACACATAAAAAGCTATCAGCACTTACATAAGACCAGAGATACGCTTAACACCACCACGGCGAGCAAGACGACGAATAGCAGGTTTAGTGATACCCTCTGTGTATTCGAAAAGAATTTAAAATCAAAACTAAACTAAACCACTAGATGAGATTTTACTTACGAATGTTGTCACGAAGAATCTTACGATGGCGCTTAGCACCTCCCTTTCCAAGTCCTTTTCCGCCTTTTCCGCGTCCAGTCACTGTTAAAAGGAAGTTGATAATGAATAAAAGGTACCTTTCATAGCATAAAAGAAAATAATAACTACTCACTTTTTTTAATAAATTTGTTTTGAAGGAAGAAGAAAAAAAAGGAATAAAAAGAAAAAACTATTTGGCTCGTTTTATTTTCTCAACTGATGACGACAAACTTTTTTTTAGTAAAAAATCGCTCTTTTTTATTACGCGACACGCGTTTCGTGTCAAGAATGCGTTGTTATTTGACGACCAATGAATTTGTGATATTAAAGCTCACATTGAGCAATTGTTTACTCAAAAATAGCAAATATCAAACAAAGCAACTGTTAGTAGTTGAAAAGAATATGAAATAGAATAGAGTCAATAATTAGAAAGTGAATATGTACATATGACGACTTGATATAGTGCAAATAGTTATTAGATAATTGAACCTCAAGCTTATTAATGGAGGAATAGCCAATATATGGTTAAAATATAATAAAAGTTATCAGTAGTGATATGGATCATCATGTACAATCATGATGATCAAATGACCATGTATGATAGAGCATCAGACTGAACTTAATAGTCAAAGCATACAATATTTCGAGAATTGACATAAAACGACATAACACAAAGATATATATGTATTGGGAAATATCCTACTTTTACCAGCCACTACTATGCTCAAGATTCTATTTAATGAAATTCTTGTCCATCCATTTTTTAAGATAATTAATAGATCAGTGATAGTCTATTTCCATCTGTCAAAATAGTCATTAGCTATTCATTTCATATTCCGATGATTGTAGAATGATTCTATAAAAAATGATGGGTTCGATATTGTAACAGTTCCGCACTCCAACTATAGCGTAAATTAAGGTCTTTAATCTGTTTATAAATAGTAGGGATTCACTCCAGTAATTATGGTATCAATTGCAGATGATTTGGACGATTCTTCAAGTGTAAATACTAAATAAACTTTTTACAAAAAGCACAAAAACAAGAAAATATACAAAACTTTGATCTACCAAGATCAATAAACATACTCTGACAAGAAGCTGTCAATAAGATAAAATATCGAATATTTTAGATAATTATTCATTTGTGGCAAAAATATTCATAATTTTTTTTCTCCTTTAAAAATAAAGCATATTTAGTAACGCCCCTATTTAATCAGTGCTTATCACTTGCAATCATCCATATTTTCCATTATTAATATTTTATAAAAGGAGAAAACCTCATATTTTTATTAAGCTTTTTTCTTGAAAATGAAGCTTTTATTACTTTTCTCGATATTTTATATTTCTTTCTCTTTCTTTTCACATCATATTTCTCGATATGTCGGATATAAAATATCATCATCGCAAAAGTTATCCAAGAAAGAAAACATCATGGCATGATTACTGTAAAAAAAATAGACGTAGTACCTGGACTTGTCAAATGCATGTACTTCCTTCACCAAGATGGAAATCACCTAAAAGAACGTCACATAGACAGACATTGGCAACCATTTCCACTTTGACCTCGGTCGCTAGCCAAACACCAGCCGTTGTTTATCAGCAGCCCGTTATATTGCCTACATTTCATCGTCAATCTTTATTATTTTTATTTGGTTTTTTGTTTTTTCCATGCTGGTGGGTTGGTGGCTATGTACTAAGGGTGGCACAGACAGATGAAGAGAAACAGACAATGGTTGTTCACCCTTCGTTATTAGCAAATGGTAAGACTTCTTCGAGGTTATTTTGGTTACCTAGTCCATCCAATCCGCAAGTTCCAAATCATATATCACTATATTGCCATTGGAATCGTATTATGGCTAAAGCATCTATTGGTTTAGTATTAATTGTTATATCACTCTTAGTATGGTATTTTATTCAGTTTCGAGCAGTTTATTTATAAATAAACATTTATTTATTTAATACTAATTGTGTTCTGGTTTGATATGATCAAAATATGTCTTCATATCTGTAAAATTGTGAGGAGTATTTGGATAACTATGAGTAGGACGTTGGTAGATACCATCATTGGGAGTAGGAGGTGCAGTTAGAGGTGTAGCCATTGTAATACGAGAAACTGTTGCTCTAGGATGTGCTTTTGAGTTATTATTATGTGTTGATGCAGTATATTTAGTGACAATTTTTTTCAATGCATAAGGAAGTGTCTTCCATGGAAATACTTTGACATCTTTCTCAATATTACGTGGCTTTGGGTTAGGGAAACCCATGATAACCTTGAAAAACTCGGCACTTTCAGGTTTACATTTGCTTACTGTAAGTGGACGGAAGCCTTCTAGATTACGACGAATGCGATTTTTTTCTTCTACGCTAAAACGAATATCCATTAAACACTCCAAAAGATAAATACAATCAACTGATGTAATAAAAAAGTCGTTTTGTTCAACCCAGTAGATGCAGGAGACGACAATATTACTATTGTTACAAGCATGTTCGCTTTGTGGAATAGACTCAAAACTACAAGATATTTTATTACCTTGCTGCTTGCCCCAGAATTGAACTAATCGACGACGATTTTCCCATTCTTCCGGATTCCAGCTCTTTGTCATACTGTCAAGATCACCAGCTATTTCCAAGTTGGCTCTACTGACCAAGCCTGGGTAGGGTTGATAATTAGCAACAGAAGTAGTAGGTGTATGTGAAGTCGATTTTATATATGGTGTTTCGTTAATTGTGGTAGAAGAAAGAACTACATTATTAGCAGTAGTAGGTGGAGGGGGAACGTAATTCTGATGCATCATTCCATCCTCACTCGCTAGCATATTTGTAAAGCTATTCGTAGCAGGTGGTGTGAATAAATTATTATAAGTGCTGAAACCATTCATTTCCTCTCGTTGGTTATACTCTGCTTATTGTATTATTTAATAAATTAATATATATAAAGTACATTTAAGAAAATAATTATAAATTTTTTTAATATAGGTAAACATGCTTACTGTCATTGAAAAAATCTCTCTGATAACCAATAGGATATTGTACATGAGCTCCGAATCCATAATTTGAATTGACAGGTGAATAAAAATTTTGATAAGCAGGCGAGTTGAATAGATCAGTAGCATCTGTTTTTTTATCAGTTATTAATCATCAATTATAACTTTTTTATTTTATATATATTTGTATTCACTTTTTTGATATGTATTACTTATACGTTTGTTAGATGCATCCTCTACAAGACCCTGTTTTCCTTCTTTACTCTCGTAAGTAAAATTTGCGACTAGCCAAGTTTCTGTTACCATATCTTTATCAAGAAAACAGATACTGACAGGTACACTATTTCCAGTGGTGTGAGTTTGTTCTAAAAATGGAACATTAGCTACAAGTGATGTGATTCCTTGTGCCTGCATTTGCTTGGTGTCGACCATCAGACTATTAAAAGCTAATTTGACTGGAATTTGGGGCGGAAGTGCTTGTACAACAACTGTAATGACAGTGTTTTCGTCACCTCGAACAGGACTCATTTCAATCAATTTTGGTACATTTTCAACCTTTGTTTCATTTGTAGATGACAATGGCCATTTCTGCTGTGGTTCGATTCCAGAAGCGAGACGCACCGCAGGCACTAAGGTAAAGTTTAGTGCATCAATATATATATATTGAACTCAAATCTTTTCATAACATACAATCTGTTAAAGTATTAGTTTCCATTAGAGAATAGTGATTAAATTGTTAATTGTTAATTCGGTGTCTTGTATATTTTTTAATTAATAATAATAATAATAATAATAAGGAAAAAAGAGAGGGAAAAAGATAAAGATAAAAAAGAGAAACAATATATACACTTTCATCCTTC
>VCJJ01000752.1:2031-24585 GCA_024139415.1 Backusella tarrabulga | reverse complement strand
TTTTTTTTTTTTTTTTTTAATTTGGATTTTCAAAAAAAGTTTGAGTGATGCAAAGATTTTTGTTTTTCTTTTTATTGAATAAGTTTTACAAACTTCACATAATGAAAAAAAAAGTTTCAGATGAGAAGGTTTGATCAATGGATAAGTTTAATAGCTTCGATTTATGAAATCAATTATGTGACTTTACTTGTCAAAAAGGGGGAATCTTCACAGGCGTTGACATGGGTTTAGTGCACAGGAAAAAGAAATGTCAGATCATCTAATACAAACGATCAACGGACCGGTATTTGTAAAACGAAAAACATACATCTGTCTTTAAAAAATCAAACTGGAGATAAAAAAAAAAGATGATAGCCAAATGCTCCTTCCTGTTTATAATTGTACCAGAGTGCTGGGTTTATTCGCCACTTCTATAGAATAAAAGCACAGAATTGTATATTACTATATTTATATTTAATTGTTCATCAAACGACGAGTTAATTAGCTTAGAACAGACTCTTGCATAATGTTTATTCTAAGAAAATGAAAATGAAGTTAATTGTTCACAAAATGAATGTCAAGTCTATGATAAAAGCACAAGATATATGCCTCATTTCTTCTTCCACTATACTCTTTTTAATTTTTAATTTTTAATTTTTGAATTTTATTAGGTTAATTATGGTGCTCTAAGCAATTTTTTTAATGATACTTTGTTTTGATATTATTTACACCTTTGAACGACCAACACAAGATTAAACCGTTCCTAGATATAAATAAATAAAAAAGAGGGGGGATAATAAAAGTGAGACAAAACCATATAAGTCAGATTCACTTCTTAAAATTTATATACACGAACACGTACATGTAAAAATATATATCTTAAAGTTTGTGGAGTGCTTCACAGTATCTCTGATGATATATATATTATTTCATTGAACAAAGGATAATTCAAATATTTAATATTACACCAAAGAACACTATTTCAATATACCATGTCGTATATTCAACTAAGATTGTATGGTGGAGTATAATATATAGGACAAACAAAATGAATTATGCCCAATACAAAACACTTATTCAAAACAAAGACAAAACTTTTTTAGAACGACAAATATATTTTATTTATACAACGACAATGGTAAAAAAATGTACATAAGATAATTTACAACTTTGTAGCTTAGATAAACACAACTGAAAGCATAATAACAATAATAAATAGCATACTATAAACAAGAAAAAATGGCATAAAAAGTAGTCAAGACAAAGGGTATAGGGATAATGGTGAGAATAAAAATGAATACAGGAGAAATGAAAGAGAATATAAATGAAGGAAATGGAAGCCGTTTAGACTGCAATGGATACCCTGAGGTCAATATCATCTGCTAAACTGGATTGAGCGGAAAGATTTTGTGGCGTATCAGGAGGAGAAGGTAGACTAGAAACATGATTTTTAGTATCAAGTTTTTTGGGTACGGAGATACGCTTGCACGCCATTTCATATTTGGTAACCTCGGCTGTACGAGTAAAGTACTTGCATCGCTGAATGCGGGCATAAAGATCGTCGAGTGAGATGCGTCTCAATGGATTAATGCAAAAAACACGTTTAAGAATTTGGTTTAGTTCTTGTGAAATTGGAAGGATTTTCAGCAATAAATTTGGATCGTTGAGGTAGGCGCAGAACGTATCATCGTCTAAAGACGCCTGGCTCCAGGGGTTGCGACCTGCAGATAAATTGACCAATATCACACCAAGAGCCCAGACGTCATTAGGTGCTGTAGCATAACCTGCTCTTCTCTTCTTATCAAGACCACCCTGACATTCGGGCGAATAGTAAAATGTAGAACCGCATCCAAATTCAGTAGAAACAGATTCTGTTGTGGCCAGTCCAAAGTCTGCAAGCTTAACAGTGCGACCATGATCAAAAATAAGCACGTTCTCTGGTTTGAGATCACGATGATAGATGTGGCTGTCGTGGCAATAGCGTACGGCGTCAATGAGTTGCAAAAATACGTGTCTTATTAAAGAGTGATTGCCGTGGTAAAGATTCTTTTCAGTAATTGCAGAAAAAAGATCTCCCTCCGATCCATATTCAAGTACTGCATGTGTCCATTTTGGGGTCTGTACAACTTTTTCGAGCTTGATGATATTGTGGTGATCGGATAAGTGTGAGTGCAGCAAGATTTCATTTCTCTGAAATGCAATCTGATAGGCATCGAGACCACTGTGTGGGAGAGATTTGATAGCATATCGCTTGAAATTATTGGGATTTCTGGCAAGATAAACTTGACCATAAGCACCTACGCTCAAGACTTTGGTGATTTCGAGATCGTCGATATAAGTACCAATAGGTAAAGTTTCTTGATGAGTAGAAGGCATAGGAAAATGGAAGAAAAGAAAATAAAAGAAAAGAAAAAAGCTTAATATAGAAGTGAAGTAAAATGTGAGAATTAATTAATAATAAAAAAAGAGAGAATAATTACAAAATCATGTCGTATTTATATATTCTGATAAGGAGGTGATTTTAAAATATAAACTTAATAAGAGGAGCGATTCTACGTGAGGTGGATGACCAATTAAATTCATTCTATTTAGCCTTGCTCACCCCCTATTTCTTTTTGTTCATCTTCCTCAATGATATTTTATTCCTACGCCATACTCCTCGGTATTGCATCGAATCTATTCGTCGTCTCTGCAGTGCCGCCACTTTTACATGTAAATACATTCTACAACCAATACACCTTGCATTAAATTTTAATATTCCAAAATAGCTTACGTCGCCAACTTCCGCTTTATGGAACCAGTCCTTACAACACCAAACGCAACTAGAATTAGAAAGGAACCAGTCAGCTTTTTTGCCTATTCCTAATCGTGACCAGTTGCAAGCTAATGCCAAACTAGACGAATTCTTACTCTTTCAAGATTACATGCACAGCATTCTAAGTGTTTATAACGATACCATTTACGAAGATAGCGAATTCAAAAGCAAAGCCTTTCAACTAACATTCGACTTCCAATATGGTCTTGAAAAATTGCAAGAAGCGTTAAAAAATGAGCCAGACGCCCTTAATGTAGAGCGAAATGACAGTCTGAATGAAGCATTTCAAGATGTATTAAATGAAGTGAGTGAAAACGCAGATCAACTAGAAGAGGGATTGCAAAACGATAAAGCGTATCCAACTGGAAGCGATGTTGTCATGGAGACTGTTCTGAAAGTTGAAGATGCTGAGAATGTTGACGATTCTGTGGTTACATTACTAGATCATGACCACAACGAATACATTTTAATGCGTCCGTCTGACACAACAGTTATAATTGAAGGTAATATAAAGTAGGCAATTTTGAACTTGAAGTCAATTGACGTCATTATCTTGCTAGATACACAATTATTATACGATCTTATCCTAATTCTTGTTGCGTCTTTTACACTTGGTTGGTTATTTTCTTTGGTCTATTTGCCTGGTAAGCAATTGCTATTTGTTTGATGTGAATTGGAATGTCTGACGTGTCGATCGATATTTTTTTGTTTTGTTTTTTTCAAGCTTTTTTTGGTTACATTCTCGCGGGCATTTTGATTGGCCCACCTTGCCATAACCTTATTCAGGTAAAGAATGCATTGTTTACAATCACACCGACACTAATCCAAGTTTGCTTAAGGAAATAATCCAAGTAGAAACACTGGCTCAATTGGGTGTGGTTTTAATCATATTTGTTCTTGGTCTTGAGTTCTCATTGGAGAAGCTAAAAAAGATGTGGAAGTTGGCGTTGGGAGGAGCCATGACTCTCCTTATAGTAATTGTTGCGGCTTTCGTACTATTGGGGTGTTGCATTGGCGCCTCAGTAAAGGAGTCTATATTTGTGGGCGCATGTGTCAGTTTAAGTTCAACTGCTGTAGTGGCCAAATGTATTAATCTTGAGCAATTAGAGCATCTTTATGGGCTCTTAGTGATGCAGGATGTTATCCTTGGTTTTATGTTGGTAATGAATTTTAAGGGAACCATTATAAATTTAATATAGACTAAAGTACTTTATATAGGCTATAATACCAGCTCTTTCAAAATCTGGAGCACAGGTGTTTTTTGCTGTTATAAAACTTTTGGCTTCATTTAGTGTGTTTGGAGGTATTTGTTTTGGCATTATCAAGCTCATACCCCTTGTGTCACCCATAATCAAGAAGATCCCTGTCTTCCAATCGATCTCCAAAAATAATGAGTTGATGCTACTAGCAACACTGACCATATGCATGACTTTATTAGCAATGTCTCAGTACCTTGGTCTGGGGATGGAGATAGGATGTTTCGCGGCTGGTATGATTATAAGATCTCGCAAAGGCATGTTTGAAACGTCACTTTCTGTCATTGAACCTGTTCGCGATCTTTTTTCTTGTTTATTTTTTGCTTCGATTGGTTTACACATTTACCCCTCTTTTTTGGCATCCGAGGCCGCCCTCTTACTAGGTCTGTCCATCGGTGTTATTGCATTCAAATATATAGCCACCTGCATTGTTCTCTGTTTATTTAAGCTTGATATTTTCAAGTCATCTAAAATGGCAATTGCTCTGGCACAGGTATCCGAATTCGGTTTTGTACTAGCATCTCGTGCAAAACAACTAAATATTATCTCTCGGGAGTTATACTATGTTTTACTTGCTGTAACATCAATCACTTTGATAGCCACACCATTATTGTTGAAATTATCACGCCAGATAGTCGTGTATACAGCTATCGAGGACACTGATACTTCTGCGGTTACTAACTCAGAAAAACTTGCCTGATTTTTTTTTTGTCTTTTTCAATATTAATGAATAAACCCAGTTATTTTTTATATCAAGGAGCTAATAATGATTGGATGAGGAAAGGGAATGTATGGAGAAGCTGCATCTTTGATTTTCATTGGTCAAACGCTCAGGCATTTAGTGTTGCTGAAAGGGGGATTCTGCATTATTTTTAGAGTTGGCAACGCCATTATTAAGAAGAGAAAATATGCCTCTCTCTACCTCTATCTCTGCAAAGTGTACAGTCGATCGCTTCCTCCTTGATACCATCGTATATTCTCTTTCCTGATATGGTTCACAAAGATGTAGGTTGATATGCTCGGATTTCAGCTGTGTAAGGACAGCTGTATGCAGTTTAGCCAACACAAATTTAGGGATTTCTCCACATCAAAACAATAGTTTCACATCTACGCCTTAAAAAAAATCCTGTGCAACATTTAATGAAGGATTGAAATGTCATTATTACAAACAATGGAAATAAACCTTTTTTCAATCACTGATCAAGATCTTCTTGCTTCTCTGAATGATATTCGCAAGAAAAAATCATTTGCTTGTGTTGGCAATCCTTATATGAGGGCTGGATAGATCGCTTTAACTTTTTGGAATTTTTGCTTTCATCATTACTTATCATGCGAGACAAGGAGATAGGGAACTTTCATACAATACTATAAAAAAAACCAATTCCACAACAAAACATACAATTTAATATAAAATAGAATACACTTATGTACTACTGGCTGCATCTAGCATCAGTTACTCCAGGTAGTTCATAGGCAAATATTCGTAGTCATTGCAGTAACAACGATCCGATGTACCATTTAATTTCTTCACTGTTCTCCTCATCAGCAACAGTGTTATAATAGTGATATAAAAAAACAAAAGGGGGTAATCCGTGCTTATAAGGAGTTTATCTTACTAAACTCACGTGTATCACAAACATTACGCCAGAGTTTTAACAATTTACCTGTTTTGCTGGAAGATATTCCATTAATGGAGCTTTATTTATATGATATAAATAATACAAAATGATGATCAAAGAAATTCTACATTATTGGTTTAATCTGTACTTACGAGGCAATAATTGCTAAATTATGAGCAAAATGTGTTGTAGTTCCTTTGTTTGAAAATATAATATTCCCACGCATTTCAAGTGCTTTTCTCATAGCTCATGTGATTTTATATACATTAAATGCATATTACTGTTATCATTTAAATGTATCGACTAGTACAAATGTACTTTTTAATTAAAACAAGTTTAATATGCAGTCTTGGATCAAACAGACCGTTTGCTTGGGATGTAAGAATTTAATTTATATTCGATGAAAAGGAGATCAACAATTGAAACTACACTGAAATCTAGATAGATGCTTTTAAACTGAACTTGTTGGCTTCGGTGCTTAAGTATGTCGTAGAAGTCTCTTGGTATAGAGAAATGCACCAAGGGAATTAAACATGCTGCACGCAGAAAGTATATGAGATGATCATATATAATTTTTGGAGTCAATGATAGAACACAGTCTCTTCAGAATAAAAGGACACAGCAGAACCATGCGAGCCTGAATTCTTATATCACTTTACATGCCGAGTTATATCAATCAGGATTTGATTTGACAGCCTGTTTATCGGTATCATTAATTAGTTTAAACATAAGTAATGGCTTTATTTTGATGTGTTAACTTTATGGTGCTGACCGTAATGTGATATCTTTCTTCGCGATTTAAACCGATAAAAAAGACCAATGATAAAGATTTTATATACAGATAATTTACTTGTTATTAACATTTTTAAATGACGTTATCCTGTTGAAAACACATCATTAATCTAATCTACTACTTTTATTATGATCATGTGCTCATAACATGCCTTTGCAATAGCTACCAATCAATTTTATAAAGTCAACCTATTCTTGGTGACTGTGTAGCTCTAATAACTTGCATTCACTTTTCACCATAAAGCTGTATATAATTAAATGCTATATATATTGAAGTAATCATGAAATTATCAATATATATACACGTATGTATATCTTTTCCTATGTAAGAAATAGAAAAAACATAGTGTTCTTTTCTCGTCATGCAATGACGATTGAGTCATTTTGAGATCCCGAACAGCAATTAATAAATATTGTTGAACACACTTTTTCGGCTTTGTTCCATTTTCCTTTCACTTTTCTTTCTTTCTATTTTAAAATATGACTGCCGTTATAACTAAGTTTTTCGATAAAGCAAAACCAAAATTCATTTTTCATCACAAGCTGGAAAAAATAGATAGTTTTGTTGAGCAACCTGCAAGTAAATAAACAAATAGTGATGGTTTTCAAGTAGTCTTTGTTTCCCCTGATTTACATACTAATATTCATTATTATTATATTGAATTTTTTCAGTTGGTCCTACTGACACTGAACCATTATCATTAAAGAAATTCAGCCAAGAGTTTAACAACAAGTCCCCTTCAAAAAATGAACACGAGCACTCACCAGAAACCTCGATACACACTACAAACTATAGTTAGTATACTTACTAATATTAATATAAAGAACACATATGTCCTGTAGCCATCTCTTACTCGTATTTTAGCGCCGTTTTACCCTGAGAAACTCCCATCAACACCGCCGAAAACACCATCTAATACATTAAACTCCAGCAATAAGTCAAGTATAGATGAACGCTCGTTATCAGAGGACTCTAGTAACTCGGGACGTTACAATTGCCGACACCAAAACATAAAGCTAAAACTATCCGATTTCAATATACAGTGCACACTTGGTACGGGCTCATTCGGAAGAGTTCATTTAGTCCGATCAAAGATAAACAAACGATATTATGCATTAAAAGTCCTTAAAAAAGCCGAGATTGTACAACTAAAACAAATCGAACATACCAATGATGAGCGTGCCATTCTCACCTCGATCAAAAACCCTTTTATTGTTAATTTGTGGTCAAGCTTTCAGGATGACGGAAATCTTTACATGGTCATGGATTATGTTCCAGGAGGAGAGTTATTCAGTGTTCTGAGAAGATCAAAGGTGAGAGGAAAAACAATTCACGCGACTCTATAAATAATGACTTACCATTTAAATAAAATAGAAATTCTCAAGTGACACGGCTCGATTTTATGCTGGTGAAGTGCTTTTAGCGATATCGTACTTGCACGACAACGATATCATTTATCGAGATTTGAAACCAGAAAATTTGCTACTCGATGCCCATGACCACATTAAAATAACAGATTTTGGATTTGCAAAACGAGTTCATGATAGAACATGGACAGTTTGTGGCACCCCAGATTATTTAGGTGGGTAAAATAATGACCAGAAAAGTAGACTAGTATCAGTGCTTTAACGTATTATTTAAAGCACCTGAAATCATTCAAACGAAAGGGTATGGGAAAGCAGCCGACTATTGGGCATTTGGAGTTCTCATCTACGAAATGCTAGCTGGGTAATTCAATACTATGCAGACTATACCTGTTTGATTTTTTTTTAAATTGATTCGTTATGTTCATATAATAATAGATATCCACCATTTTACGACGACAATCATATCAACTTGTATGAAAAGATTTTATCGACAAAGCCAAAGTACCCATTGTCTTTTGACTCTGCCGCAAAAGATTTACTCAAACATCTCCTCACAACAGACCTAACCCGACGTTACGGAAACTTAAAGAGAGGCTACCGTGATATTATGGAGCATAAATGGTTTAGTTCACTTGATTTTGACCTCTTGGCTCAACATAAAATCAAGCCACCATACATTCCACCTGTTAGAAGTACAGGTGACTCAAGCAATTTTGAAAGATATGCAGAAGACTATACTCCATATGGCACTCCGCAAAACGATTTGTATCGCGATAAATTCCCTGATTTTTAACAGTGGCAAATAGAAATTGTGTCATTTACATCTCTATTAATATTTAATATTTTGCAACTTATCATCAACAATGATGTCTGGTTATCAATAAAGTTAATGGAAAAATAATTAAGCTCGTTGTTTTTGTATAAGTAAAGGTGGCATTATAATACTTTAACAACCTAGTAGTATATGAAAATGTTGCTGGTCTAATCCCTTAAGAAGAGCAGTGTATAGTAAAGAATTATAACAAGTACCAAATTAATATGTAGGATTCCTTTAGTAGAAGAAAGTCATATTTTTCTATATATAAAAATATAAATATAGACAATCATACAAAGAAAGAAGAAGAAAAAACACAATGATCCCATTTTCTTTGATAAATCAAAGTAATAGGATGTTAGTTTATTATACAGATACTAGACAGACGCCAGGCAGTGAATTTGATTCTTTACAAGAGGTAGGAATATTATTAATGTCACTTTGAAACATATGCGATAAGAGACCGATTGACGCTTTTCTAATTTAATTTGTAATGGATATAACGGCATACTTTATTTTATAACAAAAAACTGGATTTGTATAAATCCGACTTTAAGCATCTCATGTGTCTTTTACCGGGTTACCTGTTTATCATAGCGACCTGTCCTCAAAAGAGACTGGCTTACAAGGTTCCTCGAGCCAATTTGAAGAAAAAAAAATAAGCGTTCCTTTGACTTTTTCACAATTGTTCAAGCCAAAGACTGGAACCTTCTTAGTCATAGTCTACAGGAAAACTTCCTCGCCGGCAAGAATCACAAAAAGCCAACATTGGAGGATAAATTCAAAAATGATCTCACCGAGATTCTTAATAAAGAGATGGTGCCTGGCGATATGGTTGACTATGTAAAAGGCCTTAAAGAGGTACTTGGGATCGTATCCAAAATATATACAGGATATTAACATTTTTATTTTCTCTGAACAGATTGTTTCCCGTCATAAGGCCACAAAGCGAAAGGCCTCTTCAATAGATAGTGGCAATAGTAATATGAAAGCTTTATATGTTCTTCCTTGTTGGCTTCTCGCCTGAGATTTCTACTACCATGTATTTATTTACCCTCAGCCACCTTAAATGTGCATGCCCTTCGGGTAGCAGTGCACTGGAGTGCATCCCGCGCCTATGCCTGTGATTACTACGGGTAAGTGTATACACATATGTTGTGCAAACAAAATCTAACCAGTAATAATTCTCTTCCATTTTTTACCCTCTTAGTATCGGATCAGAGTCATAAAAAATGAACTTTGAAGATAATTTTAACGTAAAAGAAGAAATACGGGGATACACGTGGGTAAAATAATAGACTTTATTCTTTGCGAACTTTCCGTGGGCATGTCTGATCGTTTTCCCGGTTGTTTTGACGATCCGATTTTTATGCTACCATGTTTATATTAAACTTTAAATGCAATCGGGATCTCTTTCCTTCTTCTTTTTTTAAGAAGTATTCTAATAGAGCCCTTAAAACAGACTCTATGTTAAAGGAAGCGATGGGAAAGCTTGTAATGCTCTAATTCTAAACTTACTTTTTTTTTCTTTTACTTAGCACGAGAACTAGATTAAGTTGGGATCCTTCCGATAACTGAAAAGACGTGAAATGGATCTCTAGAATTATATGAAATATGAGTTTTGCATGCAAAGTTTAAACATGTATGTATAGAAAAGAGGAAAGGTCATAGTGTTAGTTACCGAATGTTTTTATATTATAATAAACTAGAGTAAATCAGTGACTTATTATTAATTGGAATGCAAAAGGTATTTTTCCTGTTACTAAGCGATTATTTGGAAGCTTATACCTATGTACTTCTTCATGAGGGCTTACTATTGAGTTAAGAGGCCAACTATACACTTTTTCTTTTAGAGTTTATTATTTGGCACCGATAGCATTAATGTTTAATAGCAATGATAATTAACTGCTCAACATTTTTATTAATTAATAATCTTAGCATTGGGAATTTATGCGAATGTATATAGATAGCAATTAGGTGAATGGACTGAGCTTTAAACGGCATTACTTTTTGAGTCAAGCATATAAATTCAATGAATCTCGAATAAAGTGAAACCGGGAATTCATTATTAAATGTGTAATGTTTTTTATTTTCTTTTGGAAAAAAGAGGATGGAAGAGAGATAATATTCATGATTGTAATAAAAAAAAGCAAAAGAATTATGCGCTGTTAAAATTTTTTAGTTTAGTAAAAGAGGAGAAGGAGCCGTAACGGCAAAGCGTATAACCGGAGTAAGAAAGATTAAAAGACGCATTTAGACAAATATCTATTTGTCCAGGAACATAAAACTATTGAACTGAAGCACTCATTCCATGGAAGTAGAGTCGGGGATTATGTAATGATTTTATTTACAGACATGTCCAAGCATTTTAAAAAATAACGATTTGGTGATGACAGAGTATAATGATACAATACAGTTAAAAAGGACTGTAATTTTTCAATTCATGTGAGAAGAAGAAGGAAATAATCTTTGGGAGGCGGTTGTTTATGTTTCATGATAGAAAAGCAAACAGACTCTTAACACCAATCAAAATAAATAGTTTATAACCTTTTTAAATGTCAAAATTGATCAAAAGTCAAGGCCGTACCCTGGCCTGACATTTTTTATAATTTTAAACTACAGACGATGAGGTGAAGATCTTTCTCTTCACACGTGAGTGGATAAAGTTGAAAAACAGAGAGAGAAACAAATACCAATCATCAATAGAAAATTAACAAAGTCAAATATTCGAATATTGAATACCCCACAACCCACTTTTGGTTAATGAAGTTGCGAAAAAAATGACTCAAAAATGGAATATCTGTTCTTATTCTTTCTGCGTTTTACTTTCTCTCTTTTCTCTTTTCCCTTTCTCTCTCTCTCTCTCTACCTGCTTTAATTTATTTATTTTTACAAAAAAAAATCATTTTTTTTTGACTCTCTTTCTTTTAAATATATATATTTCTTTAACAAATGACAGAATCAGATAATAACAAGAGACAACGTGTCAGTAAAGCTTGGTAATAAAAAACATCAACGATAAACAACAATCAGAGGCTAAATGTTTTTTTTTGAAATAATAAAAACAGTGAACAATGCCGTAGAAAAAAAGTAAAATGTGATGGCAGTTCCCCTTTTTGTAACAATTGTGTGGCACTTGGACTACAATGTGTTTACAAAGAATCCACAAAAAAGGTAAGACATACTAAAATAAACACATATATGCAAATAAATATACTTAGCTTATTTTATATGTAGAGAGGACCTCCTAAGGGTTATATTGAAGCGATCGAGGGTCGCTTACATCGCTTAGAAGCATTACTGGGCAGCATTGTGAATGAGGACGATCCAAGATCACAAGCCATCATGGCCGAATTGAATGCACCTCTTGAAACAGCATACGGTGAACTTGTTCGACCTAGACCCTTACGCCGAGAGACACTTGCTAGTTATGAGGCCGAGTGCGGATTAAACAATGAGCCCAATATCAAATTCGAGGGACACCAAGACTCGCCCACTACGCCACAACAAGCATCGTCATCATTGAATAAAGAGAACCCCGAGAATAATAATCTTTCCATTGATGAGAGCGGTCAGCTGCGTTATTATGGTAAATCATCTGGGTTTTACATGCTCCGTAATAGCAAGAGTTTCAAGGATAGGGCGTTCCAGTTTAATTCTAGAGAGCATGATGAAAGCCATCAGCATCAGCTACCTTTTGTAGACCCTTTTGAAATGCCTCCCAAGGATTTATCAGAGCATTTATTAGAGCTTTATTTTGAGTATTTTTATCCTTTGCTGCCTTTACTACATAAAAAATCTTTTGTCGAGTCACTGAACCAATCAGGACAGAGTCCCCCTCCTATTCTACTCAATGCCATTTATGCCGTAGCCTCTCGCATTTCATCCGATATTAGAGTCAGAGCCATTCCTTCAAAACCGGAAACTGCTGGCGATATCTTTTTTGAAAGGGCGCGATTGTTGCTTGATTTGGAATGGGATAATTTCAGAGTGTATACCGTACAGTCACTCTTATTAATGAGTAGTCACCAAAATGGAGCATTAAAAACTACAAGAGGATGGTTATACAGTGGCATGGTAAGACTGATTAAATTCAATCTACTTGAATAACAACAACAACTAACGATATAATTTAAAATGATCCAAATATATATAGGCTATTCGTATGTCACAAAACCTGGGATTACATCGCGATTGCGATAGTTGGGACTTGACAGAAACTGAAAAAGAAGAGCGAAAACGAGTGTTTTACTGCTGCTTTGTCCTCGACAGACTCTCATGTGCCATGCACGGACGTTCACCCATGATTGATGAAAGAGACTACGATACGCCTTATCCATCCGAGAACGATGATGATGATGTCAACCGCACCCCACGCGTGATGGAGAATTTCCACCATCTCATCAAGCTTTGCGAGATTCTGGGTGAGGTGATTCGCGATCTATATATGGTAAAGGGACGTAAACAGTTGTCCGTTTCTAGCCCTGATGCAACTGTTTCTGCCCTGGATAAGAAATTGAACAAATGGATGACCAAGCTGCCTCTCAATTTGCAATACCGACCACCCAACTCTCGCTTAGCTCAAAAGGCGGCCACACCAACACTGGAGCTTTGTCAGCTACATATGCTCTTCTATACAACGCTCATTTTACTGCATCGTCCATTTATTCCGGGTGTCAACCAAACGGTGGCACCCTCGGTTTTCCCTGCAGCTTCGTTTTGCTCCTTTGCAGCAAACAAGATTTTGGATATCACAGAGTCGCTCATGGCAGAGCATCGTCTCAAAAATGTCAACAACTACACACTCTTCTTTATGTTTACTGCAGGCATAATCTTCATCTACAATGCTGCTTCCTCCGACTCTATGTTTGCCTTTGAAGCCAAGATCAGTATCAACAAGATTATGCGCGCCATGGATGAGATTGAGACGACCTGGATCACATCTGCACGCCACTGCAACATCCTGGGATCACTAGCTGGTCTACGCGACATTGAACTTGGGTGTGTAGACGAAAGCTATACCCGATCATCCAAACGATATCAAGCACCGGCCTCGATTGCGGTACCCAATTCGCCTCCACTTCAAAAGAGCGAGCGTAAAATCGAAGAAAAGTATTACTTTGGAAGTAATAGCAAGTCACCAAGTAATAGCGTCGATTCGCCCGAGCCTCAATTACAGCAGCAGCAGCAGCAGCAGCAACAGCAGCATATGCAATTTGAAGAAAACAACTTTGACCCCAATGCCACGGCCTTCTGGGGGGTTCCCGTGTCGTTTGATATCGATGAATGGAATAGCTATTTTACCAATCAATCCAAGGCCGATGCTGCACCTGCAGCAGCCATCTTTAATAATAGTAATAACTCATCGTCAATGCCTTCTTGGAATCAATCTCAATAAAGATGAAATACAGTCACATTTAAAGCCACCATTTGTTTTTGGCATTTAAATGTTCAATGCCCTCTTTTTTTTGAGTTTTGTTCTTTAATATTATTTTTGGTCGTTATGGAAAAGTGGCATGGATCTTTTGCTCAAACTCAATTAGAGAAGTTTGGTTGGGAAAAGTAAAGATTATATTATAAAAAGAAACAGACAGTACAAAAGACTTATAATTATTTTATGTTATAAAGGGGAGAAGGTCTTGGTAGAAACAAGAGTGGTAATGTCAAGCACATCAATGTGACTGTCAAGAATGATAAGAAGGGTGTTGGAGTGAACCAAGGACAATGGGAGTTTGCCTGGTGGGATCACCTTTACAACAAGAGTGCAAGCTCGGTTGTTGTAGCAAAAGACGAAGAGAAGGGAGAGGTGAGTTCTTTTCGATTTGGTAACCACCCCCTCGTCTAAACCAATAAAATAGATCAAGGTCCAGACAAAGGCAAAGGGAGAAACCCGTCGTTCCAGAACAGGCATTATATCCACACAAAAACCAACGGGTAAATCCATCAAAGACGCAGCAGCACCAAGCACAATGTCATCCATGGCTGATGAGCGTAATATGATGGACAGTGTCGAGGATATTCATATGACCATGGCAAAGAAGGTCGCAAGTGCCTCCCTCTATGGCGCATTCGTTAAGAGTGCAACATCAGTCGACATGTAAGTCACAACTGTTATGTATATCTTGTTTCTGTGTTATTAACAATGCTATCCCAATAGCTCAAATGCAAACTCACCTGCTGCTACTACACCTGATGATTCTGAGGACGACGAATTGAAGGACTATTCAATTAAGATCAGCGATGCTGACTTGTTTGCTGCTTGCGAAGGTCGTACTGCTCGTAAAGGTGGTCGCGGTTTAGTGGATCAAAAGGGAAAATTTAAGCGTGTGATGAAGGAATATTTAAGGCCTGATGAAGAAGAGGATAGCAAAAAAGATACCAAGGATGAAAAGAAGAAGAAGAAGAGAAAACATACTGATGATGAAGATGAAAAAGAATCCAAGAAGTTGAAGAAGGAAAAGAAGGATAAAAAAGACAAGAAAGACAAAAAGGAAAAGAAAGAAAAGAAAGAAAAGAAGGATAAAAAGGGCAAGAAGGAGAAGAAAGAAAAGAAGAGCAAGGCATAGAAGCCTCAGCATTATTTTGTAGATTATATATGTTTTTTTTTGTTTAATTGCATTTGTTCACACAACCTCCATATACAGTTATTTATTTATATTTTTTTATATAAAAAGTAGTGAAAATAAATCAAATAGAAATTAAATATTAGCTGTTTCTAAATACTTTGTCTACTACCAGCACATAACCACTTTAGTAGCCGCCAAACAATAATCAGAACCGATAAACCTGCAATGACAATCCCGCCGTACAAAAAACCCGTATGAAACACACCAGTGCAGGTTGTACTGGATCGACAGATGTTGTCCGAACAAGATTGACACTGGTCTGAGAGCACTTTGCTTGCAATCACTAATCCAATGCCCGCAAAAAAGATGATGCATAAAACGAGCGTACGAAACCATCCGCAAAAGGATATGTTGCCACAGCAGTAGCAACATCCTCTTTTGTTGTATTTCTCGTCAAATGGTGGTGGTGGGAGTGGCGGTGGTAGTGGGGCATTTGGCATGCCGTACGGTGGATTGGATATTTGGGAATTGCTGCTGTTTTGGTGGTGAGGATATGCAAAGGGCAATGTCGGAGGAGGAGGGACCATGAAGTTAGGCTGATTGTAAGATTGATTAGGTGACATTAGCATGGGAGGTGGTGGCATGGGGACGGGTGAGGTCATGTTGGGTGGGTAAGGTTCTTCACTTGGGTGATAGAATGGAGGGACGCCATTATTGTAATAAGGCTCTGGTTGAGGTGGCGGGTGCTGGTGTACGATTTGTTCTATTACTTGTGGATCGGATGAATTCGATATTCGAGCCGAACTGGATGTGGAGTATTGCTTTTGATGCTGTTTCCTTAGCTTCTCTTCTCTTTCTGCTTCCAGATATTCTTTCAGGTTCATTGCTTCTGGATCAAAATACTCGCCGGGTACTCTTTGCTCGTGATCTTCATACTCGTAATAGTGGCCAGTGTGGATATTATTTGCTTGTCTGTTTATACTGGATTGATCTGGATACGAATAGCGTGAATGAAGCGATGCAGGTAGTGAGTTGGATCTGTTGTCGTGTGATTGGTTACGTGACGAAGAGCTGCTGTTGATAGGATCTATCAAGTAAAATGGCTCGGGTGGTGCACTATCATGACTCTGTCTCTCGTGGCTTTGTCTTTCATGGCTTTGTCGCTCAAAGCTCTGCCGCTCACCCGGTAAGGGCGGCGGAGGTGGATACTGACCAGCATAAGGGTCAGTCGGTGTATTATCATCCCATTGAGCTTTATTTGACATTTATATCACCAAAATCGGATATAAAAGAAGAGATGCAATCAAAGAAAAAAGGGGCGAATATGAATGATATAGGTGCAACTGTGGTTAGTGAGAAAGAAAAACGGAGAAGAGAGAGAGAAAACAGAAAGATACTTGTTTTGTCACCATAAATAGGCATTGTCACGCAAAGCTGAGCTGAATGGGGGAAGTAAAGTGATTTTTGTTTATGCCAAAAGTTTCGAGATTTTTTTTTTGTTTACTTTTATTCCATCTTGGTTATCTTTTTAAATGCCTTTTATATTCTATTGATAAATATCTCGAGTTTTTTTTTTTAATAAGCTATTTTATTTATAAATCGCTGTTCAGGTTTGGGTTTACATATAAGTCTATTTGTTTTGTTTCTATAATAAAAAACATCTTGTGATTGTGCGACAGTACTGTTTTTTTCAAAAAATTGGGAAAAAATACAAACTAATGAGAAAAGGAGGAATATATTTTGAAAAGTAAAGAGAAAAATAAGGGAGATTATGTAGTAAAGGGTAAGAGTATAAATTTAGTAAAATATAGTGAATATATAACTTACCCGTGGTAAGTGTGGGTTCCCGATGTGTTATCATCAGGATAGATCGAGACAGGAATGGGTATCCTTTAAGTCAAGTGAACTGATTTGAAATCAAGTCAATAAAAGTTGTATTTTCAGATATGCCTATTCTTACCCACAACTTTGCTGGTCGATCCATGCTTTCACGGCAGAGGCTTGCATGGCAGAGGCAAGGGGGCGCTTGGTACATCAGAGCTGACTAGAGATAAACGTGATATTAATAAATCAGCTGTGCAAAAGGTATAGAAAAAAAAAATAAACATTTCTACCTTTATGAGTGAGAGCGAAAAGAGAGGGAGAGGGAGGGAGGGAGGGAGAGAAGGAGAGGAATGGGGCTCCATAGGAAAAGTCGGAGATGAAGAGTGACTATACACAAACACTTTTTCTCAGTGACCACCTCTTTAAATAATATTTATAGCATATATGCATACATGTTTTAAAATAGCAAAGTTAAATGAGGGCGGAAGAGAATAGGCGCATGCTATATATCTTGCTCTTAGTATAACTTGTATTTTATTTTATAATAGACCTTGGTATGTTTACCTTTGTTAATGAAGCAAGACGTATCAAAGAAGAAAAAAGCGATAAAGAAAAGGAAAAAGAAAAAAAAAAGAAAAAGCTTCCCCTCTTTTTATACCGTGTTTTTTTTACACGCTCTTTTTTTTCACACGTCCATTTTTTTTTAAAAAAGAAGGAAAAGGAAAAGGAAAAGAAAAGAAAAGTAATGAATTGCTTTACACGAATTATAAAAAGTTCATCCAAAAGATAAAGAACATGCCAAACTCAAATCATGCATATATAATAATTTAAACTGACGATCACTGTTTAACAGTTGTACCACAGTTAAACCGGTATTCCGCGAGAGGATTTTGACCTATCAACTATGAAGTCTTTTCCATGAAGCCTTTTTTTTTTTTATTGAAGCCTTTTTTTCAATTTTTTTTTCATGAAGCCTTTTTTATTGAAGCCTTTTTTATTGAAGCCTTTTCCATGAAGCCTTTTTTTGTTGAAGCCTTTTTGTTCAACCTTTTTCATGAAGCCTTTTTTTATCGTTTTTGTTTTTCTTTCATAATAAAGTAAAAATAATTGATATTTGGTATTGAACATAACACCTTACTTTGTAGTATAGCTTGGCATTTGGAAACACGAATATGAAATACTGTTTCCAGTTTCTAAAGACGTGCCGAAATCCCCATTATGGTCGATAGGGTCAATATATTTGATGAGATGTGCAGGCTTTACTGTGGCACCCTGTCCTGGGTTGATACCATAATCTTAGTTTCCCTTGACCCTATTTTTTTTTTCATCAACCTTTTCTCATTAATTTGAATCTTTTTTTCATTTCATGGAAAAAGACAATAACAAATCATTTGAATTGGAGTAATAATGCTCAATCAAGGTGATTTGGATGTTTCAATTGTCATTCTGTTGGTTTCATTTCTTTTTAGAAAGACTTGAACCATATATAACATGAGACTATGGGCTTATCTACAGTATTTTTTTATAATAGAGGAACATTCGTTATCTTTTTTTTTGACTTGCTAATGAACATGCATATGTATGATTTGGCACAACACTCTATTTTAGCCAATAAGGACCAAATTGGATAGTATAGACTTGAAAATACTCTATGAATCTATCCTAAGCCACATGCATTTCCGAGTATTTAGTTATACATGTAATTCGGAGATCTATCTTGTACATCTTTTTTATCCATCATGGTAATAACACAGAACGGACCCCATGATTCCACATGCTGAAGTGTTTGAGACAATATTGCGCCTTATAGAATAACAAACCTGCCAAAAATAAAGTTAAACTATGCATTAAAGTTATTTAGATCTACAAATATATAAACAATGCGTTCTAAATAAAGCGGGCTTTTTTTTAGACGTATATAAATGCAAGCGATTTCTTGTCGATGAAGAAATTGTGTCATTAATCACTTTTTTTTATATTACTATACCATCATTTTCTAGACGGTACTGAATATGTATCGAGCCAATGGTTGTGCTCTATATCACATTGTACTAAAAGACAGTTTTTTATATATCGAATGTCGCCCTATTTTTTCTTGGCATTTCAACAACTCAAAATAAAACAACATGAAGCCTACATTTCAATTAAAGTCCACTATGCCCTTTTTCACTGGTGTCACCCTTTTCATTTAATCTCTTGGCAGAATGTCGTTTATGCAAACCCGTCTCCTATTTATACTTGGCATTCTGTACAGAAAATAAAAAGAGAAAAAATAGATCTACTATTTTTTTTTATTAAGCATTCTAAACTCCATAGTTTTAATCTGTGTATATGTGTATTCAAGTAATTAAAAATAACGCCCTTCGAGCAAATACGATTTCTCTTCCTTTTGCTTTGTGGGTCCAAAAACAGGGGTGGGTAAGCTGTAATGCTTCAACTCGAGGACACCTCTACCACCTGGAATCACACGCTGAAGATCTTGCCTGGAAGGCACTGTTTCATAAGACACCTAGTATATACACGCACATATTAATTACACTGTATACACACATACACACATACACACATCCATATAGTTACCGTATTGTTAATCATGGTATATTTTGAAAGTAAATCGCCTACAGACTCCTGTTCTCGAGCAGCTCTTGCTGCGATTGCAGATTTTCGTATATGTCCCTTTGATAAGCTAGCCTGTTGTAAGGATTTTAAATCCGCTTTACAATCTCTTGCAAAACCAACAGCTTGACCCATTTTCCTTTTTATACGAATTAATATAAAAGCGTTTCATTTGGATATAAAACTTACTGATTATCATTTGCATCCATTGCCAAATACTTTTTTGCCATTGCCTTGTAGAACAAGGTGCCATCCGATAAATACTTTTTAAGGTCAGTTGATACATCCTGCGTTGCGGTGATGGATGAGATTAGCCCATAGGCCATCTCATACTGTCCTGCGACACCCATATATAACTTGGCCACCAATGAATTGGAGATATTGCTCGTGACCAATGCCTTATTGATTGCAATGGCCTGTGCATCTGCTAATGCCATTCTATATAACTGGTTTGATATATTGGTTCCACAATATAAAGAGGGAAAAACTTACTTTGATAGCGCAACAGGGAATTCTCGGATTGTTTCCACTGGTCTATTTTCAGGTGACTGATGCCAAGTAGGGATGACCTCGTTGGCGACAAAGTCAAAAGCGCTTGCGGCGGTATTGAGGGTATCTGCAGCCTTGTTGTAGGTTGGACTGGATTCGTCCGAGTTTTTTAAAAGGTCGTTTGTTTGAAGCGAGCACGCATACGCATATGTCATTAGCACAAATATAAGTTCGTATTCGATATCCATGCAACTGATACGTGGTGCATTACTGCCGGTATGGATAAGATGGTCACTTAGTGTGGAACGCCATGATGTTTCTAGATGATAAAAAATAAGGTTATTTGCTTTTCCTCCTTCTCCTTTGCTTCATCTTACCAATACTTGTTTTAAAAACGAGTTCTTTTGATTGTATGCAATTTACGATACTAACAAGGAAAGGTAAATATTCTTCGATTGTCTAGAATTAAAAATAAATAAACAAATAAATCAGATAAGCTAAAAAAGAACCATAAAACTCACGTTGATAATAATTTGATAATCGCGTGTTGAGTGTGTCTCTTTTTTAAGTTCCTTTAAAACTGCTCTTAGTCTTGCTCTTTGTGCAGTGGCATCAGATATTTCAGAAGAATAGGGTCCAACACTTTCTAAGAAATCAACAAATGACAAGGATCCTGTTGTAGGTAATGAATAGTTGTAACTCATTTTTGTTTTTTATTTATTTAATAGAAAAGGAAGGAAGAAACAACAAGAAAGGAAAAAATGCAAGAGAAAAAATAAAGAAAAAAAGAAAAAAAAACAAGCTTCTGTCCTTAAAATTCGAACGCGGAATTTAAATAATGTGCGTATTTACCAACTTGGTGAAATGCATTACTTTCATAGATACAGCTCCATGGCCTTTATTATGTGCCATTTTTCTAACAAACAGGTTTACAGCAACATCTATAAACATACAATTGCAATATAATAATACACATTGGAGCCATTTAAATGAAATAGAAACAGCATGAATAGATTAAACGGCTCCTTATGTTTAATCGCTATTCAACACTACCGTTTTTGCTTCTTTCTTTCTTTGTTTTGATACTTGGATCCTTTTGAATGACCTTGTGCTCATAAAATAGCTTGGCCAATTCACAATACTGCTCAGTGGTGACATCCTCCGGTCGCGCTTTAAAGTCCACAATGGATTCTATTTGTTCTATAATAGGTGGTAACCCTGGTAACGATTTGCCAAGACGACTTTTGTAATATAAATTAAATGATTTCTATTTTTATCAGACAAACTACTTACTTTGTAATGTGTCCTACTGTCTTTCTTCGCTTTGTGAAATAGAGCCTTAATAGCTCTTCTAATGTCTGATATGTACCTTTTATAGAGATGCTTAGTAGAGAGAAATAGTGTTTATTATCGGTGTTTCTTTACCTGCCATATCTCGTGCATTGGTGAAAAACGGCTTTGGTCTTAATTGCACCACACTTGCATCCACTTTGGGTCTAGGTACAAATATGGTCGATGGTACCTTATACACCTCCTTGACGTGACACAGACTTTGTGCCATCACTGCCAATCTACCTCTTTTTGATGTTGAAGCTTCTGCTGCAATGCGCTAAATACATGTATTTATACCCTTGATTGATACTATTTATAGTTATAAACTTACATCGCCTACTTCCTTTTGAAACATTAGTGTCATCCAGACATCATGTCCTATACCAAATAACCCTTCCTGTCTCGTTTGTTGATGTAACCATTGTATTAATAGAGGCGAGGCAACATTGAACGGCAAGTTTCCCATAATATGTATAGGCTCCTCTTTATCCTTATCCACGTCGAACTTGGACTTGTTCAAGATGTTGTCATGATCAATGGTTAACATATTGCCTTGAATGACCTATATGTTGATTAGGTAAACAAGACAACTATATACACCTTTACATACATTAAATCGTCGTTCAGAAGCCTCTGATAATTGCTACTTGAAATGAAACCTGCTCCTTTAGTCAAACAGGTCGATCTAACAAGTTTTCGGCTTACATGTAACGTTGGTATAAATCGATCGTCCTTTTCAACGGCAATGACACGAGTGGCACCTCCATCAAGAATAGATCGGGATAGTAGCCCAGGTCCAGGCCCAACTTCCACGACCAGTGGTGTCTTTTCTGAGAGGTGTGCTGTTCTCACAATTTTATCTAAAGCGTATTATGAATATATGTATATGTAAATCGTGAATGTATGTATGACTTGACTCAACCTGTAATGTTTTTGTCGAGAATGAAATTTTGACTCAATTGTGATTTTGCTGATAAACCATAGAGCTTAATGAGTTCCCTAATTGAGGGTAACTTTGGTAGAGACATTTTTTTATTACTGTTGTTGCGGAAATACCTTCAAACTTGCCTGACTCTTTCTTTTC
>VCJJ01000750.1:14718-35537 GCA_024139415.1 Backusella tarrabulga | reverse complement strand
AAAAAAAAAAAAAAAACGCAGACATTCAGATTATGTGTACGACCTACCGTAAAAGGAAAAGCATACATGTTAATCTGAGGTAGAAAAAAGTCTAAAAAAAGGATAATAGCCTAAATCTTATATTTCTTCGATAGTGCATGGCTTACAGTAAAATCAGGCCATTATCGCCTTACCTATGTACCTTCATGAAAAAGAAAAGATTTTAGTTTTTAATCTATAGAACTTGAGCTTTTTTTTAAACATCAGACAAGGAAAAAGAAAAGTTTATTTATTTATTATTAACAAGTAATTGACTGTTTCTAATCCAATCAAGAAAGACAAGGATACACTCCGTCTATTATATTTTATAAAAATATATATTAAATATCCATTTTTATTATTCAGATGCTTCCAGATATTAAAAATAAATGGGAAGCAGAGGGAACCTCAGAAACTAGATATAGTATCCTTTTAAGTGAGAAAGAGAAAAACAAAACAAAACAAAAAGCGATCCGTTTCACTTTTATATTATCATCAAAAAAGTGTCAAAAACCTTAACATCACACTGATATACCATATTTGGTTCGTCTCAAAAAAAAAGAGAAAAAAAAATAAGCACTTTATGTTAACATGCCTATTGTGGATTCAAGCCAAACATGAATGTTTATTTTAGGAAAAACCAAGCAAGGTAGAAGGAGCTTTTAAAAAAACTATAATTTTGGAGGTAAAAAAATAGACAAACTTTTTATTTATATATATTTACAAGGAAATTGGGGGAGAAGGTTGGAATAAAATATGTAAGAGAAAGGCAGAAAATAGTAGGATAACTTTTTGGGGTGGTGAGGAAATAAAGGGTGTTTTTTTTCGTTTTAAATCTTAAAATATTTAAACATATATAAACATAATTTATATGAATTAACATATCTGATTATGTGTATACAGAGAATAGCGGAAGGGAGGAGTAAGGGAAACTGTTGTACAAAATAGGGCGGTTTAAAATAGATGTGGCTAAAGTAATTTTTTTGTTTTCTTTTTTTAAAAAAGATGGGTGAGAAGGGATGGCTCCAAGCTCTGTTCAAGGTTAGGAACAGTGGCGGCAGCAGAGAGCATAGGCGATGTATTAGATGATGAGATGGGTGATGCAGCGGGAGTAGGAGGGGCAGTGAACAATGAGGAGCCAAAGGTAGCCAAGGTCTGGTTCAGAGCTGCCATATGGGAATGTTCAATGTGATACTTTAAGCCATTTAAGTTTTTATATCGTTTACCACAATCACCAATAGTGCACTGATAAGGTTTAGATAAGTTATTATCGTTATCCTCATTCAAAAGGTTACAGTGGCCATGTTGATTGTGATATTTGAGGCCGTTTGGGTTTTTGTAGGCTTTGTCACAGCCGGGAATAGAGCACTTATAAGGTTTATCGGCATTTGAATCTGAAGTTGGAAACACATTAAGTCAGTTAAGATTAAATTTGGATTTTTTTTTAAACAAAATACTTACTGGTGTTGGTAGAGGCCAAAAGGGCACCAGCTTGAGCAAGGAAATCTTCGTCTGTCAAAATAGGTGTTGGGATATCACCACCATTTAAAGATGAAGCTAAAGCAAGCTTTTTTGCGGCGGATTGAGTCAAAAGATCCAAGGCGCTGGGAGAACCGTTATATTGACTATAGGATCTCTTTTTACCAGTTGTTTTTTTAGATACAGAAGAACTGGAAGCAGCAGAAGCACTACTTTGTGTGTTTTCCTCACTATTCAATTCATCATTCAATAGAATGGGAGATGCAGGTGTAGATAATGTGCTTGACACGGAAGCAGAAGATGAAGCGTTATAAAGATCAGAAAGGTAAGCAGCTGCCCGTTTCTTTAAGGCATCCAAGTTTGTGAATTCATCATCGGAAATGGGGCTGCTGGGGATAGACTCATCCATGGATGAAGTGGAAAAGGGAGAAAGAGGTGAAGACCAAGAACAATCAGAATCATCAAAAAAACTTCCATCGTCATCCTCCGATCGTACATGATATTCTTCATAATGCTGTAGCAAATCATGAAGGTCATTTAATACAAGTCCACAGCATTCAAAATCACGACAGAACGAAGCTTCAAGATCCCGTGATTCGAGGGTGTCTTTGACATCGTTTTGCGGAACGCAAAGCTGAAAATCGTATTCACTAATAGAAAAGAACGCGAATTGAATAAATATAAACCATATTAAAAAAAAATAAAAATAAACATAAAAAAATAAAGTGGAAAAAAAAGGGTTGATCCAACTTACTCAAAGCTGATATCTTGCTTTGGCACAGTGATAGTACTCATTCGACGAAGGGAGTTAACTTCTACGGGAACAGGCATAATTGACTAATTACAAAGTTATAAAAATACAGGAATGAGATAACAAGAGAAGAGGGACTATCAATGCAAGTTTTATTTTTGGTTTTTTTTTTATGATTTTTATTGTTTTTGGTATTTGATGAGCTTTTTTTTCGCAAAAAGAAAAAATGCACAAGTGCCAAAAAAAATGCAAGATTATAAAAGGGAAGAAGAAAAAGAATGAACTTGTAAACAAGCTTTTTGAAGGAGGCCTTTTATATAAATCAAAAAAAGTTTCGTTTGTTGCACCAAATGCGGCATTTAAACGTTATTTAACAAACGACATGAGACAAGGACTCTCTTTCAATTTCTTAGTCCGTCCTTCGATAAAAAGAAAACAATTGATCGGTCGTTTCACCGAAACCTTCCACTGCTTAGTCTGAACGTTAGCAACTAAAAAAATGTTGATTCCTTCCATGATCCCTACCCTCTTTGCCTTCCTCTCTTTCACTCTCCCTCTTTCTGTAAGATATTTAATCGATTCATTTTACAAGACATAAAAAAGAAGAAGCGTGACCCCATGCAGTACAGTATACGCATGTATTAGTTTTTTTGTTTTTGTTGTTATGTTTATTGTACATTAAGTATACTTTTTAATAAAAGTATACAAACATAGATTTCTTGTTATTGGATTAAACTTTTTTTTGTATTATTTTGTTCAGCTAAACCCAGCCTACTTTTGGACAGTATTTCTTTGCTATTCAAGGGCCAAAAATCCATCTCTTAATTTTTTTTTCACTTGTAACGATAGCGATTTCGTGTTACACATAGTTCAAGATCCGCCTTAATCACTAACTGACATTGGACAGGTCTGGTTTACACTGAACTTTATTGATCCTTTTTATCACTGTCGGATTCATACTTTTACTATGAAAGGTCAGCCGGGCTCTCGTGAGATAGCAATGTCAAAAAAAATACTTTTATTGGCTTATTCTTGCTGAAATGCATTGTTTTTTTATGTATGTTTTTTTTTGCTTTTTGCTTTACAGCCCATAATTCTACTTTTGATATATATAAATAAATCTATTATTATTTATTATTATTCCAAGGAAACGTAATTCTCCCTCGCTCTCAGAAAAAAAAGAGCTTGTTCCCTTTTTTCTATATTGCCTTTTGACATTGTTTGTGTTGTGTATCTATCATTATACTTGTTTTTTCCCTTTTTCTTATATTTTACTCCGACTTCTACCCCCATTTTAAAGTGATATCTTTTCTGGTTGGTTTAGACCTTGTTGAACACCAGCAATCATCGCACTTGAATCCATTTTATCACTCCATTTTTGATAAATCGATTAAAAAAAGTCGCTCTATATGACATCATTTCACACGAATTGATGTGCTCCATATTATAGAAAGAGGAATTAATAAAAATGAAATCAGGCACATCAAGATGGTTTTTTTTTGTTTGTTATTGTTTTGATTAAAACTCATGTCCTCCCCCTTTTCTTTTACCGAAGTTCCGAGATCTCTTTACTTAATTAGTAACACAAGAAAAAGCTTGACAAAAAGACACACAAAGTGCAGTGATCTCTTCTATTACACACGCGTATTTCATAATACTTTTGTGTTTCTTGTATCTTGTTTTTGGTAACAAGCTTGATCGGTACTACCAAATCAAGAGATTTTGACTTGATCTAATTTCTCTTTTCTCTATGTCATTTTATAAAGTGTAGCAAAGCTGGCGCCACCTCATAAATTAAAGCGTTTCAGAAAAATATCAAGCTAAATAACAACAATGCCCTTGTCTAGTTCTATTTCTTTTTTATTTTTTTGCTTTCTTCTCCTCTTTTCTTTTTTTTAGTTTATAGCAAAACGAAAAGAATCCTTTTTTCATTAAAGCTTTTTTATATGTGTTTAAATTATGTAAATGAAGGGTTTCTTTATTATTATTGTTATTAAAAATAAGTTGGATTGTTAGTAAAAAAAAAGAACGATTTATAAAAATAACAATAATGTTGCTGCTCAAGCAGAGTGGACCGCCTGATTTTGTCCCACTTGCTATTTAAATTTACATGTTTTTTGTGTTTTCAGAAAAACAATACATTTAGATTGTATAAAACTTACTAAAGATTGGAAAATCGTTCGAAAGTATAACTCTTTTTTTTTCAAAAAGAGAAGAAATATTTTTTTGTTCACTGTTAATGAGCACAAAAGTAGCTTTTGTTGATTGAACTTGGCATAAATTGTTGTTTATATTTATATCTGTTTATTGGATCAAATAATACTAGAACTTCTTGAAATGTAGCACATCTTTATAACGAGCGCTTCTTTGTCATGAGAGGAATACCATTTTGGGGTTACATCGCCGACTAATGAAACTAAATGTGTGCCACAGATACAGAGCATTCATATGTAAACTCACACACTGTTATGAAGAGTAGCTTCTTAATTATTACATAAAGAATGAAGTGATATGTCGTATTGTTGTTATTATTTAGTATGGATATATATATATATATAAAAACAATAATCACAAAAGTGGTAGTGTTCTTTTCTTTTTTTTTATGCGAACGATACATACATTACACATAATATGTGCAGATGCATTTATACAAATACAGTTTAAAAAGCATAAACAATTGGAGTGCATGTTGTAAAACCGGAGATCTCACTTCCCACTCTCTCTCCTCCCCTTTCCCTTATCAAATCTAGATTTGGTTCTTATCTTTGATATCATTGGCTAAAACACGTGATCTAGTCTTTATTTTTTGATAGAAAAATTACAGAAGAGTTTTTTTGATTAAAAACACATGCGTGTGTGGTATAAAACCACTCTTATTTTTTAACAAATAAATAAAGAAGCATAACCATATTCACATGCCGAATAATAACAAAAATAAAAACTATGAAGTGTTACGAAGCCGTTACCTGAGATTCTGGGTAAATGTTGCTAATGACAAGCCTGATTCGACGATTCATTTGCATGGCAACGGTTCAGTCCAAGGAAAGCTAGCAGGCACAGATAGTGAAAACAACCGCTTTAGAGTTGACCAGTTAGAATCACCACTCGGGATGTACAACAAAGCTGTTGTCCGGGGGGCGGATATCCATGTCTTGGAAATAAAGTACAAATAATAATAAAGAGTGATTTCTTTGATATCGCCCCTTAATGTCATGTCACGCCCTTTTTTTGTTATTATTATTCTTGTATGAATTTTCTATTAAATGGGCTTTGTTACATAAAATAATGAATATGTGGATGTCCAATAACATGAGAAGACCAATCCCAGCTCTTATTGTCAAAATAAATATGGTAAGGCTTGAAAAGAGCCAAGATATTAAATGGTGGAATGGGTCCATTTATCCATTCATTCATATATATCTTTTATAGACATATATATGTCGAGTATTTTATCGTTATAATGAGGACTATAATAAAATGGGGCATTGAATAAAACATAATTCATATATAAAATATTTACAGGCATTAGTTATTTATTTTTTCGTTGACGTGAACATAAAAAAAAGTCTTATATGCAAACTTTATTTGTAACACCAACGTAAAATGAGCGTGGAAATTAATAATCCCATTTCCTTCAATTATTCTATATTTAAAGTTTAGGAATTCTAATACCCTTCAATCTCTTCTTTTGGAACTGAGCTTATATCGTTTATTTAAAAACAAAGAGAGAAAAGCGAGAAGGAGACATGCAAAGAGATAAAGTATATGTTTTTGGATATAGCAGTGAGTTTTTAGCAATTTGTATTCGTCTAGTCCGTAATAAATTATCCATTTGCTAAGCAATGGTTTTAATTTAATAAGTTATATAGAATGGATGTATATCTAATCAAAACGCTGAGCCAGAAAGTATGAAAACTCAATATTTACTGGCTATTTTGTTGATCACCTTTTTTCCCTTGTGCTCTCGTCCTCTATAATTGAATGATTTTTCAATCAATGTTAAACTCCTCAAATCAGGGTCCTTTTTTCCTTTAAGAAATTAGCCCCCTTTTTCTTAGAAAAACAAAAAACGCTACACGTTTGTTTATATTATTACCCTTACTTCTAGTACGATATTTTCTTACGATATTTATTCTTCTTTTCATTCTTATACGTAAGAATAAATAAAGGTAAATAAACTGGGATATTAAAATTCTCTTCTAACTTGTTGGAAATGCAATTTTAAATAGATTGGGTTTTTGTCTTTTTCTATTTTTCTATTTTTCTTCTAAAAACGAAGCATATTTCTAATAAAGTTTATTTAGGGAAATATAGAAGGATATGCTTTAATACTAAAATAACCATTATAGCATGTCTATATTATCCACTATTGAGTGAAAAGACGTAAAACATAGTCATTATCCCTGCTTATTTATATGAATAATAAGTCTGGTAGTCAGTAATTATAGTGGGGCATCATTCTTTCGCTTATACAATTATTCGGGTTGCGTGGAATAGAATAACGAGTCGCTTAAAAGTGAGTATCTGCTAATTCATCAAAAAAGTAGGATATCAATCATATCAATCATTCAGATAGACATATATGGCTCAATTACAAATAACCAAGACTATAGTATAATAATAACGACTAGTGGTGTGATTATTATATTATATGTATTATAATTAAAATAATGGTCTCGATTTTTGAATTAAAATTGAAAAATTCAAAGATGTTGACAAGATAGCCAGGGTAATTATTCGCAATTATTTATCACTATTATCTATTGGTCATCTTGACGGAGACTTTCCCTAATAGAGTCAAATCATTATTGAGTATGATTGGAAAATAATCAGTCTTCCTATTTCCAAATGTTAAAAAAGGTTAACATGTCGATTATTATTTCTATCATAGAGCTTCATTTTTTTTTGTTTAAAAAAAAGATAGGATTGACAAAGTTAAATATACATAACAGCATCTTTATGTGTATATATTTTATACTGGAAAGCATAAGCTCTTTTCGAACGACATCTTATACAAGGACCTTTTTATCATAAGATTGATAATAGCGAATGACCAAGTCATTCAACATTTGTGGTCTTCTTTCCCCCAAGGCTGTTGACTTAGATCGCAAACACGTGTGTATCTTATATATATAAATAATATCGTTCTATGGATGATTGAACTTATTATACGTGTTCTATAATGTCTAGTTGGTATTTCTGAAAAACGGATATACCCTAAAAAGTATATTTCAATATTCCAAATTCCATTCTTCAAACTTTTAATAATTGTATTGGTTTTGATCGATTTTATGAATATATAGAAATGTATTCTTGGAATAATCAAGTTATTCTTCAATCAATTTGAGTTAATATTAAAAACAAACAAACAAATGCAAAGGTTAATGTAAGATGTATACACTGATGGTAAGCTCTCTGTATGTAGTTAATTTAATGAAGGTTTTTTTTAATAAAGTTCTACAGAGATGGTTTTAGATTCCTCAGCGTTTAATAGTTTATCATAAAAGGTATTTCATTTTCCATATATATACAGTGATAACCCTTGTTCCTTTTATCAACTTGATGTACAACATAGTCAGATTCCACAGCGAATCTCAATGCCACAACTGTTTTGCCTTAAGAAATAAGCGTGTACTTTTAATCATATGTGTACATATAGATATCATTGAATATTTAAATATAGGATGAAACATACTTAATATGATTTACAAACTCATTCCTTCTCCTCATAATAAGGTTATTAACAGGATTAAAAGAGTATAAGTGACTCGCTTCGATTTAAGTTATTTCGCTATATATAATGAAAGTATATTTATTCGTCAAATGATAACTTTGCCTTCATTGCTTGTTAAAGTAAAGCGTTTCATTGTGCATCAAAGCATCTGTAACTTGCAGTACCACCGTTTTTCTACTGTGCAGAAATATTAAAAACCGCAATTGTCTTTTTTGGGACCTTCCGCTTTTTGTCACTACGATTAAATTTAAAGAATAATCTAAGTATGAGACAAACTCACTTTTTTGTTTCATATTTTTCTGCATTGTAAATATTATTTTCCATTAGAACAAGAGAGAGCTTATATGATTACCATGAACTTTTTTAATAGGAGGAAATGAATACAAAACCTTATTAGCATAAATAATAATATTAAAACAGCTGAAGCGACTTTGAGCAAACGAGGTGGATCCTTCGTTTACTTTTTTTTCTTTTTTTCTCCAAGTTAAAATTTGTATCAATTCACCACATTAAAAAATAAATCCAGTGCTTACTTATTGGAGAAAATAAATGCTGGGGAAATGAAGTTTTATATAAGAATAAGCTTTCTGAAACAAGCCAAAGTGATTGATTTAGACGGAGTGATAAGAGGAGTTCTGATGGTTATTTCAGGCACACAAAACCATGCAAATAAACTATGTCTCATCCCACTTTACAATCAAAAAGATAATGACTCGCGACTTTTGGTTTTTCTTCTTTTTGATCTGATAGGTTTTTCTTTATTAAATGTTTTGACTTTGACATAAATCACTTAATTAGTGACAGTGAATGGAAAATAGTATATACATTTCTATTGTAAAGCCCAGAACCTGATAAAAATAATGATATGTTGCTTATTACATACGTCCTTGTTATTAATATATATTAGGTACAAGGACTCTATCCTGACCTATAGTGATAATAATAGCAATAATAAAAAAAGTAATATAGTGACGCTAATGCATCCGTTAAATATACTAGATACAAGCCACTTTAATTTACAAATGTTTGATTTCAGCCAATCAAAAAACAGACACTTGTTTTTAAAAAACAACGAGTACACAAAGTACTTGTGCTAAAAACATACTGTAAATCTTATTTCACAACCTGTTTTCTTCCCTTTCATCATTCACACATAGCCAATATTCAATAAAAGAATAATATTGATTTCACCTACCAAGATGAATAGTATAATCTTAATGGCATTGTGCGTCTTTTGCATGGATTTTTTACACCAAGAAATCACACCAACTTTTATCCGTCGATCTTATTTATTGTGCAACAAGGACTAGGTCGTTTTTGTACCACAAGGGCTCCACCAATTCAAACCATGCTCTTACAATCATAAAAAAATGTGAACTATATCCACATTTGATTTGATTTTATATTATTTTTTTATTTCTTAATAAAAAGTACTTTACCCATTCCAAACCCCCATTCCCTTCATTAACTTCATCCAAGATGACCCAAACCCTTCCTTACTTATTAGCCATGTCTGCCATTGCCTCACAAGTCGTTGAATCTCGCTGGGTTCCTGATCTCCAAAAGAGACAATTTGCTAATGCTGGCTCCTCGAGCGAAAAAGGTGAGAAATAAATAAATAGGAGCTCATCTCGACAAAGAACTAAAATAAACATTCTCTAGAAACTTCAACAAAGGCTGCTGAGCCAAAAACATCAAGCGAGGATAAAAAGTCTAGTGAAAAGGCAGTAGAAACAAAAACCAATAGCCCAAAAGCTAATCCTACTACTTCTACTGAAAAGAAAACCACAACAACAGCAGCATCAAAAAAGACAGATAATACAACTGCTGCGGCTTCCTCGCCCATCAGCAGTGATGACCCAGCCAGTGCCACTCCCACATCTATCAATGGAGCTGTTGGCGCTACACCTGTCGTCTCAGCTACCTCCAGTCCCAGTCCCACAGTAGATGACAATGCCAAAAAATCTAGCTCTGGTACCTCTGGTGGCACTATTGGTGCCATAGTTGCCGTGGTGGTTGTGGCTGTCTTGGGAGCTGCTGCCTTTTTTGTGATTCGTCGTCGCAAGAGACGCAACAATCTCAGCAACAGCCGTGCCGCCAACATGCAAAAGCAGGATCCCTTCACAATGGGATATGGTAATCAGGATACCATGCCTTACCAGGATAATAGTTATGCAGCTCAAAACAACACATATGCTGCTAATAATAATACCTACATGATGGAGACAACCTCACCTGTCGCACCTGTTGCTGCATACAATAACACTGTTCCCAATAATGAAATGTACAATAGTAATCCTGAATACGCTAGTTATGATCCTAATATGGGAGCTCCTATCGCCGCTGCCAATACCGGATATCATGACAATAACGTTGCATACACTGATAACTCTGGATACAACAGCAACCAAGCAGTATACGCTGATGATAATAATGCTGGATATAGCCCCGACTATACTAATACCGCTGCTGTTGCTGCCACCGCCGCTACAGTTGGTGCAGGTGCTGGAATGGTGGCTGCTAATAATAATGCATCTCTTCAGGATCAAACTCAGCAGCAACCACAACAACAGCAACAGGTTGCAGAACACACACCTTCTATCGGTAAATACACTGTGGTTGCCACCTTTGTACCCACATTAAGTGATGAATTGGAGATTGAAGTTGGAGATCAAATTGAATTGATTGTGGAATACGATGATGGTTGGTGCCAGGGTATCAATGCTTCAAAGGGCGGTAGTAAGGGTGTCTTCCCCAGACATTGTATTGATCAGGTCAACCATGCCCCAGCGCATACCGGCAATACGCCTGATATAGAACGTACAAAGAGAGTGAGCTCGATGTATATCAATTAAATTATATAAAAGTACACATTGATCCTCCTTTTTATTAAATTGTAATCCCCCTCTTCGCCACTCTATTTATATATTTTACATATTCTCTCTCTCTTGATATCTCTCTATCACACGCACGTACTTGCCCCTTTCTATAATTAATATTCCTTTCTTTTTATCCATATATATTCTCTTTTTTTGGTTCTTTCTATTATGTATTATATATATACTAAATTCAAATAGTCTTTAAAATCTCTTTTTCTTCTTTTATTTATATCTTATCATCATAACATACTCTTATTATTATAACTATTACTTAATATATATTTAAAGGATCGTTAGAAATAGAGTTGTTTAAAATACCCGAGTCTTTTTGTTTTGTCTGTGCACTGGCCTTGAGTCAGTTTTAAATTGTGTATTGATAAAATTATAATAGTGCTTTCAGTGTCGTAGTATTGGTCTCAATGTGAGAAAATGTCGATATAAGAGATGTATAAATGGTATCCATACATCGGTATACATATATATACATATACATGAATAGATGATTGAGAGAAGACCCAAACTTAGATTTTAGGTTTACAAAAAAGTTCACACCGAATCTTTCGGTAATCTTTCAGCCAATCTTATCTCTGTGGATGATAGTAGCTGACTATGAAATCACTTTTTATATAAATACAGCCTCATTGCCGCTTATTAAAATATGTTTTTCTCCTTCAAATACATAATAAATAAAAATGGCCTGTCCCTGTAAAGAACAAAATAGCTGCTCGTAAGCTTAAACGATAAATCCAAAAAAAAAGATAAATGCTTATATAGAAATGATAGCTGTGCTGCTACTAACGAATGCAAATGTGGTGAAAAATGTGCTTGTCAAAACTGTTCTGCACATCCCCAAGAAAAGAAACCTGGTTGTTGTAAAGGTGAGTTGTATAAAAGAAAGCATAAACTGATTAACTAAATACAAATTAATAGGTGCTTCCCGTATCTAAATCCTCTTTTGCCTATAATAAATGACTTAAAGTCTCCCTTTGTATTATCTCTTTTCAAATAAAAAAATCGTATCATATATATCTTAACCTTCTTTTGTTTTTTTTTCCTTGATGTTTTTTCTCAATGTACTTGATTTGGATTGCCTTTTAGAATGCCGTAGCCAATCAAGCCGTGATGCTGACACACTCAATCAAGAATTTATCCATAAAAGGAAATATAGATATGGAAAGGCACAGCTGTTTGCATATGTCGCAAAGAGGTTTGGGATGACGAGGATGGCTAGCAAGAATAAGAATGTATGTGGGTTATATTATGTAGAAACAGTAGAGCTTCAAATGTGCAAATGCATTGTGCTTTTATTCACGGTTATTCCTTTTTTTGGAGTGATAGTTGTCAAAGCGATACTTGACCACTTCAATCACTTCACAACAGCTTTTCAAACCTTATGACTTATATTTTCAAGGACTGTGTTCGATTGTGAGTATTCCATTTTTCTATAGAATATTTTGGGGCATACATGGAATAAATAAGCATCAGAGTATTAAGGCCTGCTCCATTATAAACACTTTTTTATATGAAACAAAAATTCAACATTGGAAGAAGCTCTATATTTTGCTTTGAACTCACCGAGTATAATCAACAACAGGTCGCAACATTTATCTATAAACCATCTCATTCCTTTTGACGGTATTCCATGCACTCAAAGACCAATCTCAAGGCAGGTGGACCTTAAATTAGTGTCCTAATCAAGATGTATTTTTCTCGCAGCAACAAGAAACTGCGGCAGTCTCCATCACCTTATTGATAGAGTTTAACAGCTAAAGTTAGCACTGAAAATGCAAGTTTGTAAGGAAGCATATCTCATATAACAATATATCAAAAAACATAAAAAAAAGCAACTGCAAACAAGTCATCGTTGCTTAATTTCATAAATTATGATTGGCAGATAGTTTTTCAGTTTCTCTCTTTTTGATATTTTTTTAGGTTTTTTTGTTAAAAAGGATCTCAATGAATTCTTTACCAACAAGCTTAAGACATTCACGCTGCCTTCTACACATTGATCTTGGTACCTTTATTTTTTATTTTATTCGTTGCGTTTTACCATTTAAGCTAATCGATTGATCTTTATAAGATTGTTTCTATTGTCAAGTTGGTAAGTCAGAGCATAATACAATAGGCTTAATATAAATAGCAATAATAACAATAAACAGAGCAAGTTCGACTAGGGATACCAACTGATATTCCTGCTGCAGTAAGACAGTGGGATGGTCTTATAGCTGGTAATAAAAAAGGCATGCATTTCCCTTGTTCTTATCTGACAACATGCGTTTTATAAAGTAAATTATGCCGCAAGAAAAGCTGGTGTACAGCGTTTCAGCACCATAAAGGAAGCCAGAGACATATGCCCCGATATCCGCTTCCTACACGTTGCAACCTATACTGAAGACAGTGATGAATACCAATATCACCCACGTCCAAATAGAGCAACTCATAAAGTCAGTTTGGATCCATATAGAAATGCATCAAAGGAGATATTCAAGATCTTTGACAAATACTGCGACAAGATCCAAAAAATTGGTTTGGATGAAGCCTTTATGGACATAACAACTACTGTGAATAAGATAATATTGGAGCAATATATCAATAAGCAGCCCGACTTGTTGGAAAGATTGGATGATTCGGAATGTGGTGTGGAAATTGACTGGGATAAATTGGGTGTATCGATACCTACTCCTGATGAAGAGGAGCAGAAACAAAGAACGGAGATGGATCCTAGAACGGGTAATGCGATGGATAGCCAAGCAGCCGAGCTTCGCTGGAATAAGACAACATGGAGAGATCTTCAGATTGCGATTGGTGCTGAATTGGCCGCTAAGATCCGTAAAGAAGTATTCGATACATTGAATTATACATGCTCTGCTGGTATTGCTCATTATAAGGTAGTTGCGAAGCTATGTTCAAGCAAGAATAAGCCAAATAACCAGGTAAGGGTCTCTTGAGTCTGGTTTATTGAGGGCTAATATACAATGCTGTAAACAAAAAAGACGTTATTGCGAGAGTCATCACGAATGAGATTTATGAAGGATGTTTCGTTTACAAAAATTCGTAATCTTGGGGGAAAGCTGGGTGCTGAAGTTGAAGCTGATCTTTGTATTCAAAAAGCAAGCGAAGTTTGGTAAATGGTGATTTTTGAGGAAAGGGCTTTTGGGAAGGTTTAACTAATCTATTACCATGACTAGGAGTTACTCTGCTGAAGAGTTACAAACCAAATTTGGAAGATTAACGGGTCTTTACATTTATAATATCAGCAGAGGAATCGATGATGCAGAAGGTAAGCTTCATTTCATCAGATATAAAAGTGTAATAAATAGTAAAACATGTTGTAGTTTCCCCAACAAAGGCACCGAAATCATTAATGGCAGCAAAGTCGTTACCGTTTCCTATCAATGATATTGCGGGTATGGAAAAGTGGTACAAAATTCTTTCAGTTGAACTTCGTTCGAGAATTTTACAAAATTTTGAGGAATATGGTTCATGGCCAAAGTCAGTTTCGGTAATTTATCATTAGTATGATATGAATATAGGACTATGGAGGACTAATATGGGTTACATAGTTGCATTACAGAGCGTCTCATAATACTTCAGGAAGATCCAAAGCGTTGGGTTCAATACACAGAGAAGATTTAAAAACACATGGTAAAGTAGTATAAAGAGAACATCTGTAGAGTTTTATCTAAAGATGGAATTTTATATATTGAATTTTCTAGAAAAGCTCCAGAGTAAAGTAAAGCAAGCATTTATATCATTAGGGGATTCACTCCCATGTGTGGGAATATCACTAGTAGCAACAGGACTTGAGCAAGATGAATCATCCAAATCTCGATCGATATTCACATTTTTCTCAAAAGGCCCAATTCAGCCCATGCAAAACTCTATTCCATCCTTATCGTCAACCAATAGCACGGCAGTGTATGATAAAGGAAGATCAACACCAATGGAAAATAACCTACCCCAAAAGAGAAAGAATGGCTTACTGTCATACTGTAATACTTTATCCCCGGAAGAATATCAAAAACAGCAGGATCAACAACGACAAAAAGATCAGCAGAAACAAGAACAACACAAGGAGCAGGAAAAACAAGGTGATGTTTGGCCATGCGATAAATGCTACAAGCCGATACCAGTATCAGAAATTGATGAACATACAGACTTTCATTTCGCCATGGATTTACAAAATCAAGAACGTAGCCAAAGTGTACAGAATCTACGATCTTCAGCTAGTTCAAACACCTCTAATAGCTCAAAGAAGAAGAATACTTCTCGATCAAAAAAATCGCACTCGCCAGACAAGAAACAAAAGACATTATTCTTTAAACCAAGGACATAAATCATGATCTAGTGGTCATTTATTTGCATTTATTTATCTATACATTGCTACAAATTAATAATAATCGAATTATTCTTTACTTGAATAAGATGGCTAAACTTTATTCTAAAGATTTTCATCTGTTTGTTTTTACTTTATTTTGTTTTCTTCTTTTTGATTTTCCATTAGGGACTGTTTTTTTGATCTACATCGGACAGGATGACGAGATTTTCTAACAAGATTTATTTGAGACTCAAAACCACCGTAATTGCTATTGTAAAATAGTTTCAATGGCACATCCCTTTCCTCTCCTTCCCCATCCCCCTTTTTTTTTCTTATCACGGTCTAAAGTCATATCATTATCGTAAAATTCGTACGGAGGAGTTATAAATGGTAATAGGAAAATGCCGGTGTTAAACAAAAATGTAATAAGAATCACTGAGCCAAAACTATCCCTCATTTTAAGGATATATGTCCGCTTCTTTAATGCTAATTTTAAAAGAGTCTTTTCTCATTGGTTAACACATTTTAACAAAAAAGTACGTTTGTAACCTAACACACTGCTCTTTTTTATACATATTATCGGAATATACCTTAAAACTTCTTCAATTTAATTCAGGAGTATTGGTATAACCTTAAAATATTAAAATATATTCAGAAATCTCAATTAGCGTATTATTAACAAATAAACAAACATGCTAAGACCAGTTAAAGTTCTATCCTCCCCACTTTGTGAAACAACGCTCGCTACGCCATTAGAGATAATAATGCACAACAATATATTTGGCTACTCTATTCTAGAGTAATAGTTGATCTTATTATATATAAGAGTGCAATATCAAACCCTTCAATCATTTCCCTTCTTCTTTTAGTACATTTGCTTAAATCAAGATATGTTTAATTTTCTACAAAAAAAAAGCAAGAACTACCATCATATTTTGACCGGACCTTTCCTCATCGACCAAGTTACCACGGTAATGATAGTGGTGTTGATACGGGAATACCCACCAATATTCGGCTTTTAGATATATCAAAAGATTGCAACTACGTAGCATTCGTAGATAGTCACGATGTACTCTATGTTTACGAGCTAACAGACGATAGCAAGAATGGATTCAAGCCTATCGGGGGTTCAGTAATCGAGGAAAAACTTAAAAATCATCTTAGTACCAAAAATATGTACTTGTTTTTATCTGTTTCTTCCGAAGGACATGCTGTTATATCATCTCTACAAATCGAAAAAAATAGAACTCAGATACAACAGAATAAAGATTTCGACGAAGAGGGCAGTAGCAAGAAAGAAAGCAGCGAGAATGGAGACAGCAAGAACAACTTCAAAGGGTGCAGAGTTTTCAGAAGAGGATTTCAACGCAACTTGGATATAGAATTCAATGGAAGAGCGGTGTACGTGGACGATAGACTCGTTTTGGTCAATAAAGATAGCGTGTATATATACCGAAGATGGAGCTATAACCTCTTGGATATCCATAGAGGCATATATGACCTTGTACAAGTAAAAGATCTTGATCTTCTAGAAGTGTCTTGGGCATACACTGGATACCCTTCTGAAGACACTGAAGCAAAAGAAATTCTCAATAAAGAATCCCCTTCTGAAGTCACTGAAGTACAAAAAATTATCAACATGACGCAAATGATCAAGGATGAAATTCTCATGACATTTTATAGTGACTACATTACCAAAGTTTGGTCCCTCTTTGATGGCACTCTGATTACGTCGATTGTTTTAGAAAAAGGAGAATCCGTTATGACTGTATCTAATGACAAGCTTCATCTTGCTACTTATAATAGAGAGAAGGGTAAAGAATGTGTAAACATATACGATACGGAGACTCTATTACCACTCCATTGTATTGAACCCAAGGGTATGAAGAATGGTTCACCTGGTTCCAGGGTTACAACTGTAAGGTTTTATCCCTACCAACATTACCTGATCATTGCTGGTATCAAAGTGTCTGAAGATAAAAAAGAAACGTTTTTTGAAGCCTGGTTAATAGAAAAAGAAGCATGTTTAGTAGACAAGGTGATCGATGGTGCTCTTACTACAAGTCCCTCCCCAGTTATCCACACTATGGAAATCAAAAAGACTCACGGGTTGACCATCACATCCAAACCTGGATTCTTTAGCTTCAAGTTTGAAGGTTGCTTTATTAACGCCAGTGCCTCTTCAGATACAAGTAAAATATATATTGAAAAAACTGATATTTTCGAACAAAAACAAAAAGAAAACGAAGTAAAAACGATATGGGGTAAATATGAATGTGTAGATATTGGGGACAAAGTCAAAGAGGATGAAGGACTCTACTATGAAATATTTGACCCTCTTGGTGAAAACGATGCCTCTCTTGATAATGAAGGTCCTAGCTACATAATTCGATTTGGAGAACGAATGGTTCGACTGTGGAAAATCATGCCTACCGAAGATGAAAACCGAAATGAAGATCTACTTCCTTTTAAATACCTGGATGATGATAAATATAAAGACAGAACATCCGAATTGGTATTCATTCGAGCATATAAAGGACACCATAGTGAGTCAAGTTTTAGGGATATATGGAAAATAGCTCGACCCAAAGACGGTGAACAACGAATTCGATTTATGAGTGACGAGGGGCGAATCATGGTCAACATTGAGGATGCTCGTTCCAATAAAGATAGCAGGGATGAATTCTTTTTACCGCTACCTGAACTTGATCAAAAGCCAACAGATCACTTTAACACAATTGAAAGCCTGTCACAAGCATTATATTGCCTTCACTATGATCATAAAAATCCCAAAGAGGTAATGAAAATACAAAATTTTTGATAATATTTACAAAATACTAACCTTACTTTTTTATTTAGAATACACGTGGAACCAACTCCAAAACTACCAAAAAGGATTCTACCAAAAAGGATGGTAATGCTGATGGTAGAGATAGTATTCGCGAACGTGGCATCACTGACACAATCATCAGATTGTTAAACAATGCACTTCCACCTGACGCTAAGACCAACTTTTTTAAAACAAGATCAGGAAACAGAGTTCTGGCCATGCTGGCATCTTTTGATGAAGGGCGTGTTATTTTCGAACGCATACTTATAAAGGACAAATTTCCAATGACAATATTCAGCATCCCAAACTCTGAAGAAGAAAGCGAAAACTTCCTTACCGTTCTTATTGAGCACAATAAATATGACTTATTCGAGCTACTTTTTAATGAGATACTCTACGAATACCATCAGGCTGGTTCTAATAACTTATTTCCATTAATGGATACACTCTTGGCGCTTCAAAATGTGGAAGTATACGGTAATGGGATTTATAACCAGTATATATATGTAACTAACTAGATTATATATATTATTTAGGACTTTTATTAAGATGTACTCAGAAATTATCAGATATTGACATTAGGAAGAGTAAGAGTGGGCTATTATCTACGGAGTACCACAAAAAATTCAGCCATTCAAGTATCTATCATTTCACTAAAATTCAGCACCTAAAAAAATATCATTCGCATTGGTTATGGAAGTTATTTTATATAATTACAATGTCAAACAAAGCATGGGAACACGATAAAGAAATGACTGAAATTAAAAGTAATTTATTTAATATAGTATTTTTTTTACACATTGACATTTACTCTCTTGCTTATTACGTAATCCACTAACGCAATAATAATATTTTATAGATACAAAGGAAAGCCTCAAAAGAAGAATAAATATGTGTATCATTCCCCTTCCAAGCTACAATGTTTACAACGTCTTCAAATATGGATGCTCAGTTGAAGATGAAGAAATTTCCCGATCCGTCCCTAAAGGTGATAAGCCTGAAAAGAAATTCCACACCTTGAACGTGATTGAAGTGCTTATCGACCACAAATGGCGTGAATCAGCCAGAGACGGACCGTATGGTATTTTGTTGATCCATTTGGTGTACTATGTCTTTTACTCCCTTGGCGTTTCCTTCCCAGAGGAATTTTTTGGCTATGTTCCGGGCACACCTATCCGAAATTCTAAACATTTAGCATGTATTGCAATTATGGTCGCAACTGGCACGTTTCTCTTTTTTCAAGAGATGGTTCAAATGAAGGCTTGGAGACTTTCCTATTTTCAATCTGTATTTAACTACATTGACCTCTCTGCTTTTATTCTGCCGCTTACAACACTTGCTTTGCTAGTCACTAACGGGACCTATCTTGTAAGTAATGAAAAAAAAATACGCAGATGAACCTGTATACTTATTTAATTAAATATATTTTTAGTATGAGGTTAGCTCGATGGCCATCTTGGTACTATGGGTGCATTTCTTTTTACGTCTCAGAGTTATTCCAACAGTTGTAAGATATCAATTTTACTTTTTGTGATATACCATGTTTTAGAAATTAATTATCTACATATATATATTTTTTAAAAGGGAACACTCTCAGAAATTATGTTACGGCTGGCAAAGAAGTTTTTCCCTGTCATATTTACTCTAGTTATGGTTGTTGTTGCATTTACCCATTCATTTATTGTTTTGCTTCGAAGAAAAGACGATGAACTTTTTCAAGAAAAATATGACGGCAATGTGATTACAGCCAATGAGAGCAATCTATTGAACGGAGCAAGTGTGACTCTAAGCGACCAGAGTCAACAGAACCCCTTTAAAGATGTGTTTTTGGCATTTACAACCGTCTGGTTTTTTACATCCGGTAATTTTGATCCTGTCTTTAGTGGCGATGCAAATATTCCAATGGTGATAATCTTGGCAATTTTATTTTCTTTCTGTACTGGATTGATTGTTTTGAATGTTGTAATGTAAGTCTACATTTATATATCATGTAACATGGTTTGTCTAAATTTTAAATTGTCTAAATCATATAGTGCACTCATGACTGGAGCAATTGAAAGCACAAAGAAAAAAGGAAACAGAAATTGGTATGTCTATGAGTATTCAGATAGTGTATATTCAAAGGAAAAGAAAAAAAAATAGCTACTAATACTGCATTATTTTATCATTTATCTATATTAGGTATGTTCATTATATAGGTAAAATTTAATATCCTTTCGTAATATTATTTCTTCATATTAACCTTTTGTATAATATAGCTGTTGTCGCAGAAATTGAACTTTTTTGGGGACTCTTTTTCAAGAAGAATGATCCAATATACGTTTACTATTGGACTTTTGATAGCAAGATTAAACAAAGATGTCGGGAACTTGGTAAAGACATTGACACGTTACGGTCTACTCTTAAGATCACGGAATCTCGAACTAAAAAGTGCACTCACCAGCATGAATAGGCCGATTGTTCTTTTATTTTATTTATCATCGCAAGTGTTCATTTACATTCGCCTTTGAGGAATTTTATAATATATATAGCTGTATTGATGTTAACTTTTTCATCAAATTTCTAATAAACAATGTTACTTGATCGAAAAATGTTGGACATACCTGCCAACACTGAAAATTTACTTTATGAAGAAAAATAAGAGTGGAACATATATCCTTCAAGCTTGCAAAACAGTTACAATGGTGATATATAGCGTGGCATAGGGAATTATGCCCATGTTATGTGATGTATTTTCGTCACATGATCAATTCTAAAGATATATGTAGGATTATAGATGTTTTGTTTAATTTTTTTTTGGATTATATAGA
>VCJJ01000749.1:7796-34073 GCA_024139415.1 Backusella tarrabulga | reverse complement strand
ATGGAGATTCTATCACTCTCTTTGTAGTTATTGGAGGAGGAGGAGTCTGCTGATCTGGTCGTGGCCGGATTTGGCGAGGGATCATATTCGAAGCTATTTAGTGTGTTGTAGATATTTCCCGCTGGGTAAACTGAAGAAGTTGAGGCTGTTGAGACTACTAAGGCTGTGGTCCAACTTGTATTCTAACAGTCAATCGATTTTCTGATTGTGTGCGATTTAGCACTTCTTGGGTAGCTCCACTATTTAGAGAAACAGATTCGTAGCATTTTTTTCTGCCTTCTATAATATTATAATAAGCTGATAAGAGCTCAGAAGTTTTATAATATATATTCTCTTCTTCTCTGGCGTGCTTAGACCATTCTTGATCAAAACGTTTAAAACCAGGTATCCCAGCGTCTGTAGAGTTGTATATCTTCTTGCGTTCATCAGTGTCGTTTGTATTTACCATTTTTCCAAAAAGCATAACCTCTTCTTTTGTATGTATTGCTATAATAGCAATGGTAGTTTTCTGGCATTCTGCTAAGAACTTGTAAAGAAATTTTCTATTGGAGTAGTTGATTATATTAAGCCAAGAAGTTGGAAGAGCACTTAATTGAAGAAGTTTTTGCATGCCATTATTGGAATCTTGTAGACTCGACGAGGTGACCGGTGCTATTTCTATGTTAAGTGAGCGAGCTAAAAGTGACGGTAATGCAGCTATACCAAAGGTTTCCTTCGTTTGTTGATAATCAAAAAGATTACTAGTATAAGTATTAATAGGACTATGACCAAGTTCGAGTCTAATTAGGTTGATTGCCTGGGATAACCATGGGCTGTAATGTCCCATATGCGTCTTTCCAAATATGTTTCTTGATCCAACCTAATTTATACATATAGTAATGAAATTAGTATATCCGTAATAATAATACTAATGCTTATAAATAAATAAACATACCTCGATATTACGATGCAATCTATAGTCGGATAAAGCTACATCTGTTAGGCGTGGGCCAGCGCTATAGGATGCAAACTTTCTAACAATATTCATATGAACGGATCCTTCTACTGAATTCGTTCCACGAATGCACCGATAGCACATCAGTCTATTTTTATCGACGCCTTTTTCAATATACAGAGGAGGCCCATCAGCAATATCAGAAACGTGACCTAAACGAATCGCTTCTAAAATATGACCAGCTGTTTTATATGCCTCACTATCAAATAGGGGTATCTGGCTTCTTTTGCACAGTAGGGGTCCATATGTATCAAAGAGCTGTTTTACAACTGGTAGTAATTCATTCGGTGGCGGGATAAATCTTTTAACCCTTTCAAAGATAAATTTAGGGTTTTCTACCAAACAAATGTTCCAACTGATAACAAGTGCCGCTCAACGTTTTTTTTTATCTTCAGTATCAACAACGAATGTGGCATCGCGAAATCGTCTTGCAAAATTTTTTGCCATTCTATGTCGTTACGAAATTTTAAGCATATCCATAAGGTGGAATGGATCTTTAAGTATACGTGATGGTATACTATCCTGCTGTTCACTTGTTGAGCTATTAGAAGACCCCAATTCATCTGAGCTAGCTGTTGCATTTGTTGTTGTAACATTTTCAATTGATAATGTTTGTGAAGATGATTCTGGAGCTGTATTTAATGATTCTTGTTGATTTTCATCAGGATAATGAGTTGCCTCAGATGCAGTACTCATCCACGAGTTTCTGACTTTGATGGTAAACGGAGCCTCACCAAAACTATCCAATGTGACATATGCACCACGATATAAATCAGGCAAATGAGCCCCAATCTGAACCTTCACAATTTTTACTACAGATGACTTTTTTCCTAAATGTGCCGTCGTACTTGATTGATTTCTATCCGTTTCCGGGAGGGAAGTGAGCTCTGTGTCACGGCTACATAAATAACCAAAAGCTGATGGTACTCCTGTCTTAACACTGGACGAGAATACAGCCACAAAAGTTCCAATTTCTGTGGATTCAATCACTTGCTGATTCAATGGAGGGAGATGATTTACTTTCAAAAATATCTCTAACACAACCCATGCATCCATGGCGGCATATTTCTTTTGTTCGGTTGATAGTGTCACGCACTCCCAGTCACCGCGGCGGATATCCTTAGTTTTGGGGAGATATTTTTTAAGAATGGCTCTACAAATATTAGCTAAAGAGAGACCTTGGGATTTTATGAGATCTCTTTCTTTGCAATGCGTACCAATTTCGAGTTTGACGCCAAATTTCTTTTCAATTCGCGCTCCGTCAGAACCAAGACTCTTTCCAACTTTGACGATACTTTTATTTTGAATGATTTCAAGAAGCGCCGGCGGAATGGTTGCAGCAGTAAACTCATGTACTCGAAAGAGAAATACACTGGACTTGTAACAAATTTGGATCAAAGAAAGAGCGCTATATGATGATGCTGGTACAGGTAAGGATACCCACTCACTGTCAAAGCCAACAATAATTCGACCATCTTCATTTAAACCTCTAAGAATTATTTGACAAGCAGAATCAATTTTTAAGTAGGTGTCTAATACATCATAATGTACATGTCTTGGTAAATCAATTTCCGGATAGTTACTGAAAGGATCGTTCTGTTCGATTAATTTTGCTCTTGAATTTGCAACTGGCTTGACATTAACTAATAATGATGGCATGACACCCTCCAAAAAGTCTTGATCTCCACCAACGTTGTCTGTATAGAATATTTCTGGTTGTTTCATTCCAAAAATTCTATATGTCTCGATCATATTATTAAATAATGAAGGAAGGTGCTCCAGTGATTTAATTTGAGCGAGAACCTGCATTCTGATTTCTTCGTACTCATTCACCACTGTATAAAGGCAAGTGAAGTTTGCAGTACCATTCAGTCTTCCAATATGCTTTATGATTTTAAACGAATGGTCTCCTTTCAAGACAGAAATATCTAGAAGTGACGTATGTTGATCCATATAGCCCCTAAATTTAGAAACATAGGAGCTATAAATGTAACTTAGGTAGTTTGCTGAGGGTACAAATCCATTGTATTTCAGCGGATCGTTTAACAAAGAAAATGGAGCGATATGTGACCTCTGTCCAACCGTTTCAATTGTAGGGTTGGATTTATGATGAATAGCAGCAGTGTAATACTGGAGTTGAAGTTCATCATATTTTTCCATATGGTGAACCCTAATAATTATTGAAAAACGGTAGGGTCCAACGCCGTTTTGAACCAGTAGGCGTATATTCTTTGCAAGATTGTTGGACACACCTGACTTATGTGTTAAAACAGCGGGAAACTCGGTCTGAATATGCAAAGGCAGTTGTCGAATTAGCTCTTCGTTGAATCCATTAAAAGAATGCTTCTTTGCAGGGTTTGTACATTCGTATCTTCTTGTCATGATATAGAAGGAACTATTCAGAAGTAACTATTAATATAGGTTATATACAAATACATCTCAGCTTACTCGTCCATATTGATTATTCTTCTGGGTGCGGAATAGTCTTTTATGATGATACGTGCATTACATCCAGGAGCAGTACACCTCAAATCATTGGAAAAATGATGTGGATACCAAATAAAGACCCTTGGATAGTACAAAGCTGTAGGATTATTGGTTCTAGCTAAAACGAAGGAGGGATTTGATGTCGAAACCCAAAAGGTGCCATTTTCGTATTCTTCAGGCATTTTCTTCTTCTCTGCTCTGGCTTTCACTCTTTTTTTATTTCTTCCAAGTATTTACTTGTCATGCTTTGCTCTGGTACAGATCCAATTGATTCATCGATGGCGTTAAAGTCATTTTCGTCTAACTCGACTACTTCAGGATCGCTTTCATCAAAGCATATGCCATCAGAAGATGTATCTTCTCCATTTGAGGAATTTATGTCTTCAGCGACATTCTCATCTTGATCACTAATTTCAATGGCATTTCGTTCCAAGGTAGAAACATTGGCAACTTGATTGCTTGTCAACGCAAACTCAACAGGATCAGTTTGAACTCCAAATTGGCGGACTGTAACTTGACCTCGATTTTTAGGAACAGACTACACTATTTTAACTATTAGCCTTTGATCACTACTAATATTACCAAAGAAAATTTTTATTTAAAGTAATCCAGTTACCTGGGTTTCTGTAATTGACTCTACGCTTGAGGTAGCATTAACGCTACTGCTTGCGTCTAATGTGTCAGGATTAAAAAAGCGGTTTATCTTGAGCTGATTTGGCTCTTCAATTGACAGATTTGACTTTCTTCCAGCATCATGGTTTTTTGGATTTGTTCCACCTTTTGGACTCCCTGGTTTTCTTTTTTCTTTTGTCCCATCGTCTCTTAAAGAAGAATCAATGAGTAGAGTACGTTGAGATATAGAAAGTAATTTATATAAGTTTGAATGCAAGAGTTTTTTTGGATTATATTTTTATATTATTGTTATTGTTATTATAAATTGAAAAAAAAAGAATTAGAGAGAAAGAGAGAGAGAGAGGGAGAGAGGGAGAGAGGGATCTCAATACAATACAACGTTGATATCACTATGCTTATGACTGAAATATCCAAAAGCACGCAGAAAATTAAAACTCAACTTGCTTGGATTTAAGCCATTTTATTGGAAGTTGCTTGAAATGGGATTCTTTTATTGGCTGGAGCCCCCCTCGCACAGTTAGAGCACCACCAAACATGCCATTGCTTTTTCACGTGACCAATAATCCCCTTATTATTTCTCTCTTTTTTTCTTTCCATCCTATCACCGTTTAATCAAACTTGAAAAAAAACCAAAAAACATGTCTGCCGAGGGTAAAGTTGAAAAGAAAGAAGGCGCCGTTGAGCACATTAACATCAAAGTCGTCTCAAACGTAAGTGGAAGCCCAAGTGCGTGTATATAAGAAAAGGATAAGGATGAGTTTGACACACTTTTTCACCAGGACACCAATGAAGTTTTCTTCAAGATCAAGAGATCAACCCAATTACGTAAATTGATGGATGCCTATTGTGAGCGCCAGGGTAAATCTACCACATCTGTTCGTTTCCTCTACGATGGTGCCCGTGTCCTTCCCCACAACACTCCTGACGAGGTAAGTTTTTTTAAAGCATGTTGTGCACATTTGTTCTAATCAAGATGAATGCTTCTTTCCATATAGTTGGAGATGGAGGACGGTGACAGTATCGATGTTATGATTGAGCAAATTGGTGGCTATTAAGAATGTGAAGAGAGAGAGGCAAGGCTCTTTCTAGTTGTATAATAATAAAGATAGTTTGATGTTTTTTCCATGGTGAAAAAAAGCACATCATGTGATGTATTATTTTTTTGTGTGTGTGTTTATTTTTTTCTTTTTGCACATAAATTATTCTGCTTGGTTCTTCCCTTTTGTTATTTTTTTTTTAATTTGGGTGGAAGTTTTTTTTCTCTCTCTCTCTCTCTCTTTTTTCCCTTATCTTTATTGCATGTTTTCATTAATACATAAAAAATAATAATAGTAACAATAATAACAAGTATAATATTGTAATAAATAATGCTCGCTCCTGACCAGACAGCAAAAACACCCTTAAACAATAACCACACTGGCACGCAGTTCACACTACCTAAAGCAATCCCACGTCTGGACCGCACAAAACTCAGGCCCAGACTGCCAAACTTACGCTCGCCGTGGACAAGTCAGCAAACAACGCAAGACTCTGAAGATTCAGATGAAAAAGTGCTAAAGATTAAGTTGTCAGACATCAAACCTGAATCTGTGGTTTTAAATGGATTAATGTCAGAGCTTGGGTTATTAGCGTCACTCGCCAGTTTGTTATGTTTCGCGAGTGCGGCCTTACTCATTCCGCATCACCTTCCCATTCTCTATTCTGGATTTGTTGGACTGTGGTTGTTAATTCCAGCCTGGATTGCGTTCGGCAGGACCGAACACAATACACGGCTGTTTCATTCAATAGTGAAGGGATCAGGTTTCTGTGCTCTTGCCATGGCCATGGCGACCTGTTTCCATGGCAACAAGCTACCCACAGCACTGACGGGCGTAGCTATTTGTATATTTTACATCACAAGCAGGCTATTTGAGTGCCAACACCAACTGAATTCCCAGGTTTATCAGCTGGTTGAAAATGAACAGAAACGTGCACAGACCGAAATCGATAAATCAATCGAGGCTTATTTAAACAAACGCACTATTTTTCTGGGGACGGTTTCGCAAGAAATTCGCGATGCGGCGCTCATGGTCATTGCCACGTTAGAGCAGTTCTCGCCTACGTCCATTCTTGCAAACACCCACGAGCTATTGAGCGCATGTTCGATTGCAGTGCCCATTGCAAGCATATCGGCCATCAACACCACCATCATCCAGGCGTGTCATATTAGCTCGCATCTCAAGCTGGTTTCGAAAATGTTGAATCAGTTTGATTCTAATACAATTATTCCAAAGGAAGATCGATTAAAGAGCACCGTTAGAGAGGAGTTTGATATTGGGGAATTGGTGCAGAATGTCGGTGATGCCCTTGCCGGTATTTCTGCTAAATTGGGGGTTCACTTTGTCATTTATCATTCTGATAATGAGTTGCATTATACAAATGTCATTGGTGATGAAAATGCTATTAAACATGCTTTGATCAATGCAAGTGTACTATATTCTATTTAATCTCATTATCATTACTCTAACCTTTAATAACAACAATAATAGCTACTACGAAATATATTAGAGGGTTGCACACCTGGTGCTTGTATTGAATTTGGTCTTTCCGTTTCTCCTATTCCAGATTCACCTTTGATAAAGGTTGTGTTTGATATTATTCAATTGGCTTCCCCAGCAATTCCTTCTGGTCTTTCAGCCTCGACGATCCCTAATGCCAATTTCACAATGCAGTTGCTTAATTATATCCAAGGTGAAATGGAACTGGAGGACCTCGGTCAAAACAAGACACGCGTTAAAGTCTCCATGAACATGCTCCAAGGATCCACGAGTGATCAAAAACTATTACTGCTCGAGAAACCTTCTCAGATACTTGAAAAGACCTTATCAACCGTTCAATTCTCCAATGAACCTACCCTTGAAGAGCTAACAAAGTTTATCGCAAGCCTAAAGGGCGTAAAGATGATTCTACATGGCCCTGAAAAGAGCGTGTTTGCTAAGCATCTCACTAGCTGTCTTGCCAGCTGGAACACCGATATAAGCCATGTACCTGTTTTGGGGTGCTCATTGGATGACAACGACACGCATCATCACGACTCGGTAAATACCTCATCATCGATCAACACGGCAGGATCAGACTCTGATGCAAGCATTTCAACACATACATCCACCCAATCACAGTCAGCTACTGTTGCGTCAGCAGTAGCAAACTCACCCATGGTTGCAGAAAACAACAGCCTTCTTTCTGCCCTGTCACCTCGATCCCAAACCAAAATCCCTTCTCCTGCCATTGAAGAAGAACACATTCATTCTATCCCACCTGCCTTTATCTTGATTGACGATGACATTGTTACACTCGAAAAGAAGCTGCGTGAATTTAGAGATCAGCCAGTGGTCCCACCACCCAGTACGGTTCAGAAACGCCATCGCCGTTCCAAATCTCAGCAATCAGGTGCAGGTCATAGTGGTACAGTCGCCATTGTGTTCTTTGCATCGCTTTCAAACTTCAAACGTGTACGTGATACAATCCACTGGTTTGGCACTGGCCCTCAGTTACCATACATGCCTCGTGTCATTGTGGTCCCTAAACCAGCAGGCCCTCGTCGTTTCTTGACTGCACTTCATACTGCATGGATCAATGCCATCGTGGAGCCACAGTTCATTCCCATTGCTACTTCTCCATTAAGTCCGTTTATGAACAAGCCGACCAACTCGTCCAATCTATCAGGCTCACCCCATATCGGTGATATGAACTCCCTTGGTGGTATGATGACGCCAGGTGGTATGGCCACTGCCCCCATAACCGGTGCTCCCGCTGGTGGCATGACCCCGCATGAAATTGCACGATTCTCGCCAGGTAGACGAACAGCAGGAGGTCCTCCCACTGGAAGCGTGCGCACGAATCCTTTGCATTCGCCGAGTGCCAGTCAGGCAGAAGCTGAACGGGGTAACTACTTCTTTGATCCCGTCAATCGACCCATCTCTAGCTCCTCGGCCAGTCCTGTTAACGCGGGCACTCCTTCTTCCACCGCTCGACGCAAGCGATCGCAAAGCTCTGCTCGTCGCACCTTGCTTGATATCTCGATTAACGGCAATCCTGAGCTAGAGGCTACTTCTCCTGCCCCCGTAACAGAATCAACCCAGGTACAGGACAATGTTGAAACAAACACCATCCCAGAAGCCTCCGAGCAAGTGATACCTGCGGCAAACGTCGAGAATACGAAAAAGGAAGAGCCCGAAAAGCCAAAAACAAAATTCAACTTTAAAATCAGTAATCGTAAGAGAAAAGACAAGACGCAATCGGATAAACAAAGTCCACCTATTACTGTTTTGATTGTCGAAGGTAAAATTGTTTGGATAGTAAAACAAACAAAGTCTACAAACTGAACTCCCTATTTTTATTTATTTCTAATTTAGATAATATGATTAATCAAGCAATCTTATCGACTTGGATGAAGAAACATAAGATTAAGTTTTCAGTTGCATCTGATGGCGAAGAAGCAGTGGAAAAATGGAAAGGGGGTGGTTTCCATCTTATCCTTGTAAGTAGTGTGGCGGCTCATGTATTCTCAATCCTTAATTTTTCTTCTTAATAATAATAATTTCATTATCTAACTGATTTTCTCATTCCTTTTCATTATGCTATTAGATGGATATTCAATTGCCTACCATGGATGGTATCCAGGCAACCAAAATGATCCGTGATATTGAAAAGCAAAACAAAATCGGCGTCTTACCAGAGAACAATAACGAACAAAAACAAATAGAAGAGGAATCGACCTTCAAGTCACCTGTTATCATTGTCGCACTGACGGCCTCATCACTTGAGTCAGATAGACAAGCTGCACTTGCTGCTGGGTGCAATGACTTTTTAACCAAGCCTGTCAGTCTTGAATGGTTGGAAAAGAAGATTATGGAATGGGGTTGTATGCAAGCCCTTATTGATGTAGAGGGTTGGCGACGCTGGAGACAATCGACGGATTCTAGCAGTACAACCAAGGACAGTTTAAAGGCCAAGAAGGCACCGGCCTTACTTAAAAAGGCGACAACGGATGAAAACGAACGTGCTATTCTAGAACAACGTACCAAAGATTTATTAAAAGACGAATCAAGGGCTATTGTCTTGGTTGGTGTCAACAAACGACGCATGTCAACCTTCGATCCTGAAGAGCATAAATTGATTAAAAAGACCTCTGATCCGGACCTCAATAACCTGTCGATACCCAAGCAACTTGCTGCCAGAAAACGATTAGAAGCTCAGCAATAATCATAAGGAGATGCCCCTTTTCGTGTTTTTTCCCCTCTTCGTATAAATTTATATTGATTCATTTATATATATATATACAATCTTTTATTGTCTCCTTAACTTTGCCTGTATAAATAATGTTCTTTTTATTTTTTTTTTATTAATTTCTTTTTATTAATTACGATTTTATAATTACCTTTCTTTCTCTCTCTCTCTAAAAAAAAGTAATAATAAACCAATAATTTATTGATACTACCAAATGATGTCCTCTAGGACCTTTATCCAACAACGTGCTGTTTTAAAACCTGCAAAGCAAACAAGATTTGGTATTGATGAAGAAGAGGAAACAAAGAATGGCATATCCGACAATAGCGACATCCAACATCTTGCCAGATTTTTATCCACTACAGGACCAGAAGAGTTCCCAAAGCCTCAGCAAAAACGAGCCACGCGCATATTAAATCGGTTGCGTAAACAGCCATTAAAGCCTGAACCACCCATTGCCACAAAACCCAAATATATCCCACTGCCTGTTTACCGGGCCCCTTCTCCTGCTGCTGTAGTGCAGCATCAAGAGTCAGTTGTATCGAATACATTGCTTCGTGATTCTGGTATCTACAGTGAAGCCACCACCTCAGACTGGGTAGTTAATGATTTACAATTTCCATCACCACCACTAATAAAATCTAATAATCGTCATCAGCAAAAAAAACAGATTAGACTTCGTCATGTTCAAGTTCAAACGGATAAGAACGGTGATGAATCGGATAAAACTGCTTGTCCCCATTGCCGACAAGCGATTCCTGCTTCTACCACCATTGGTCGTCCTCGACGTCCTTCCTGCCCTCCTTCATTGGCCTCTGGTAAGGTCATTGCAGCTGCAGTAGCAGAAAAATCTGATAGATCTGAGCCTGAAGATACAAAGTTACTTTTTGAAATGCTAAATCAATTGAAGGCTCAGTTGGACCAGGAAAGAGAACATCGAATCCAATTAGAGAAGGTCATGTCTCGTCTTATGAAGTAAATCATAATTATTATTTTTATATACTCTTATTTCCCTATTATCCTTTTACTATTCTTATATAATACCCCGTCTACTATAAACAAGTTTAAATAGTTAATAAAATATCTTTGTTGTAACTTCTTCTTTTAATAACCATCGCTGACTTCCCAACATCTAAGAAAAATTTAATGATAGGTTCTATTTTAAAAGTATAAACCCGTCCGTTTTATTCTACCGCTATGGTATTTTATTCCATGGCGTTGAAATGTAGATCATCAATAATCTAGTTTTATTAAATATTTGCTTTGTAACGAGCTTCGTTCTTTCCAAATCAGAATAGTTTAATACTCGCCTTAATGATATTTATGCGAATCATAAGATTGACCGTAATAGAATATGAGCTCCCCTTTTCGATCAGTTCCTTCTCAAATGCGTAAATGACGTTGTAGTTTAGATGAATGGTTTGTGTGTGTAATAGCATTACATATTTGCAATAGTCATGGGATAAAGATGATCGACGAAGGCTAATTTTAATTGTTTCTTTTAAAAATAATCGCAGTTTAGCTATAAATCGTATATAGCGATTACTTTTTTATTTTATTTTGTATCTCTTTCAATTATCTTGTATATTTGATAATCATATATGCTACATTCTTATATTGGATAGACATTATGCACTATAGCGAAAAATTCTCATACCTATTATACTAATTCATCTCTTTACAGGTATCACCGTATTTAATTCATTATGCATCTGTTCACCAGTGTAACCAAAATATAATTTGGTACATTCAACTTAATGTCTTTAGGTTTTTTTCTTTTTGTATTTTGTGTATAATTTGTGGGTAGTAAAATACGTTTGCTTTATCATTTTTTAGTTCCATTTTCAAAAACGATTTCTTGAAGTTTCCAGTTCTCTTTTCCACTCCAACAAGCTGTTTTTACTCCCTTTTGTTAATCTCTTTTTTGAGACAATTTTTCAGGAAATTCTCTATAGTTTCCCTAATAATTTGTTAGCTTATGTAATGGTTTACTTTTATAGTACTTGGATTTTTATCATCAATGCAATAGCTTTATTTGTTGTTTGCAATATTACTCATTGCTATTGTTAGGTTTCTACCATTTCTGCAAGTCCCTGGTATCACCTTTTTAAAGCGTTGGCCAATACTATTTATGGCGATGAATCAACATGGGAGTCTTTTTTTTTCTTCTTATTGTTATCACCATCCATTTAATTCGTCTCCATGTCAAAAAAACTTTGTTTTTTTTTTTACTTTAGCCACGTTCATATTATCACATCGGTCGGTAAATATAAGACACCACTTGATTTTTTTTCTAATGATTATACGATTTGTTTTGAAACACACCATGTAGAATATTGCAACTTTATACAATTGGCCAATACAAAACCACTAAATAAAGTAGTCTCTCCATAAATATTGCATAAAGAATCTCGATATTACTGCTAAATAATAATTTTTGGAAATCATCATTGATGCAGGGTTTATTATAATCAAAAGGGAGGTTTCCAATTTCAAGAATAGGAGGGGGTATCACATGAATATTTGTAGTTTTTTACCGCGCAGAGAATGCATTGTAAACCCATTGTCCTGTCGGAAAAAATAAACTTTAAAAAAAAATAAACTTAAAGCATACACGTTTCTCCCAAGCAAAACATTGTCAATTGAGACCTGAATCTGCTGAGGATTTATGTAAAAGAGGAATTTAGCTAAATAAGGGCTTTTTGTTAAGCATACAAAAAATTTACCCATGTGTTAGAATTTTGAGAGAAGATTAAACAAAAAACTTTTTGGGGGACATCTAAAAAAATATGGGTGATTGTAAGATGGTTTCTTGGCTGCCTAGAACGATAAAATAAAAGAAAATGTGATTATCTTGAGGTTTCAGTCTTTCTATTTGTTTTCTAATAATAAATAATAAGTCCCAAATTCATACAAATGCTTCTTTTTAGTATTTACCACCATAGTTGTGGCTGAGTAAGATAGTGTAGATCTCCAGTTAATCGAGTCTTTTCACTATTATCAGTAACTTTCAATGAAATTTTTTTCCATAATTTTCCAATTGGGAGAGGGGGAATCTCCGTTTTATATCAATAGAAGCTTATTTAAGAAATGTTTCTGTCTAATATTCAAAAACAGAAGATAATTATATTCTTGTTATAGAATAAAAAAAATAATTTACATCTAACATTTGAAATGCACTTTTTTGCATATATTTGCTTGTACCTTAGAAAAAGCCATGTTAATAGTTTGTATGACATTTGGTTTACTTGTTTTAAAATGTGATTACCTCTAATAACAATAGAACCCTATTTCTTTTAACTTGAATTCCCAAAAAAATTGAGTTTTCTTTAACAATTACGAATAAACTAATTTATTATAAATGATCTATGATTGGATATGAAGTAAAGTATCGAGCTGTGCAACTGTTCTTTTTCTGAGCTATTTGCCATGCGTCTGTTTTCTTTACTTCATATTGAATCCAAACCAATGAAAATTTCATTATGAGGAGTTTTCATCCAATAATAATATTCTCATCTATTAAGGTTGGTGAAGTAAAGCCATGGAATCTTATATCTAAAGGAAATCTAGTCTTCTAATCAACAATGGTAAATGACGTTTTAGATGTTAAGTACCTTCTACCTCAAGTGTTTGGTATTTAGTAGGATCATAGCATTTTTTTTAAAAAACAGCGTTGAAACTCATAGATTGTACACTTAGCAGAAAAAGTCGGGTACATAATCAGATATTTGGTTTCTACATACTGCTTTATCTTTATTAGTATTATTCAACTCAATCGGTTTAGAAAATAAGCAAAGTCATACCATTATTTATTTTTCAGTTTGATTACGTCATTACTCGCGAAATTTCAATTATAATAGTTTATTTGATTACAAAACTGATCAAAGTGCTTCCATTGAGTAGCATATACATAAAGTGTCCCAAGGTCATCAATGGCTACATCCCTCATACAAAAAAAAAATGAAATATCGATTTCCAGGAAGAAAATCAATGTTTATCATAAACTTGGAAATATAAATGATGTCTTAGACCTTGCAACAGATGATCAAGACTAGCGCCAATACCTAATCCTGTTTATCACTAAATTACTTTCAAATTCAAGATTGCTTTTTCTACTACTCTTGATATGGAGTGGTTTTATTTCGACTCTTCAATTTAATAACTTGTTTTTGATTGAATTTAGAAAGTAATCATGAGGATAAAGATATGCACTATGATTTATCCAACGAAGCTTTGCGTTTAATTAATGAAGTTTGAAGAAAATTTCATTATATCAGTGCTTAAATGCTATGTATGATGCATTTGAAAATTTTAGAGTATCCAGAATGTATTACGTTCAAGTTTTTAAAGTAGATGATGCTTTTGTACATTCAATTCACACCACATGGAAAAATCTACATTAAGGTTTAGGTTCATTTCTACGCGTGGAATTAAAGAGTAAGAAAAAAAGAAGAATAAATGTGCATAATCTCCTGATAATTTATTTTGAGGCTTTAATGATACAAGGAATTACTCTTTGTAGAAAATGAAATCCTTTCCCCAATTTACGATCGACTAAAGCAATACATGTATCAATATTAAACTTTCATATGTTTTATATATCCTATCTTGCAGTACATTATAATTACATTTTAAAACAACATCGTGTGGTATAGCTCATAATATACATGTTTTCGGGATATATTTTATGACAATGAAAACTTCTTTTTCTTTCCCTGATTTATAGTTTTAAAACTTTCTAAATTTATTTCAGATATACCATTTGTAGGGCTTAATACTATAAATAAAAAGATAGTTTATAGAGTTTTCTTACTACTAGCACGAGTTTTTGTTCAGAACTAACGGCTTTTAATGCTGGCTTAGATGACCTTAACTTTTGTGCCAGTGGTGAATACAATACTCAATTACCTTCTATAGTAATTTCGATGGAATATTTAACAATAAAAAGTCACCTAAAAACAGTCTTAATGAATCTATGTTACCTTAATCTAAGTTAACTAAAAATCATTTAGACTTCGTATAAAAACCCTTCCTATTCTCCCACTACCCAAACGGGATTAATACGGTAAAATCGGGTACAGTTATGTTGCAGAAACTTGTATTTATTAGCGCTCCAGTTACATGTATAAGAGCTGATTGTTATCAATCTCAAAAAGAGTATGAGCGATATGATTGCTACGACAAATAATCCCATCTCTCGTTTTTTTTTTCATCTTTTAAAGTTTTTCCAAACAAGAACCACATGAGCTATAACTAGGTAGATAGTGATAATAGGAAAGAGAGATAAGTTGATAGTTATATATTTTTATTTATATAAACTACTTCTGACTCGAAATGGCTCCTTTCATCTCGTAAATAGAAAAAAAATAACAAATGCTTAGTAAAAATATAGAACGAGAATACAAATTCTTAGTCCTTTTGTACACTTTTATGCTCGATAACAGCATTTGCTTTAAATGATATCTATATTGATTTAACATAACATAAATAAATACAAATCCTTCGAAAATTCACAATGTCTCTTCTTTTGGGCTGATATCAGGTTTGATATTGTATCTTACTTCATATTACACAACACTAGTTAAGGTACTCAAGGTTTGGTAACTATGAGAATAATTCCTCAGTCAGTTGTTGTGTGCATTTCTAGGGTATACTTCGGATATATATGCTACCCAAAACCTTATGAACAGAATTGCATCTATTAGGTTTTTTTTTACTTGTCCAAAGACTCAAGTAACCTGATATAATCCTGAACATTATATACAACTAATAATCTCAAAATATTGATTAATAGGAAGCTACTTTGAATATTGACATTGCCTCTCTAATACTAATCGCTAAATGTTATCTTCAACGGACCAAGGTAATAGGCGAATTCGGATGTAACAACTGGATTATTGCCAGTATGTGAAACGTTATGCAGCTCTCGCAGAAAAACGGCAATACTTGGCTACATGAGTAAGATTTTGTATAGTGAAGACTTTTGGACAAATGGTTTTACTTAGTAGTATATAATAAAACAGGGTCAACGCTATGATTGCCACTTGAAATATACTAAAAAAAATTTTTTAGAAGAGAAGATTAATATAATAGTGTATCATTTCTTTCTAAAAAATTTCCCATATTGGAGCGTATCAAACAACTGTGCCTTTTTACACTTCAATATTGGTAAAACAAATCCAAATTATGGTATACACCTACTAAATGGGTATATTCTCACACAGAGTTACTTATAGTGAAGTATTCAACTTTAGAATCAAAACTAAATGCATAACAGGTAGATTAAGGTTGTTTACTCTTTAACAAGGCAAGTTGTCTATCATAGGTCTACCTACAATTTGTGTTGCCTAACATTTGGTGCGACCAGTTAAAACGAATTTCCGACTCAGAGCGCTGGAAAAAGCATAGATCAACCATAAACAAAGAAGACACATTTAAAAGTTAAAAAAATACTATTTAATAAACAAGTATACATAAGAATATAGACACTTTATATCTATACTTGGATGATACATTTTAAGGATATATGTGTTTCGTATTCATATTTATTTTTTAGACATTTACTTAAATGTACATACGATGGGGTTGTATTTTTGTGTTACAAAAATGACGGCTTACGTAAAAAAAAGAGCAAATCGCAAAATATTCCACATTTGGATGTTTTAAAAAAGATTCAGGGGATACGAAAATAAATATAGAGTTATTTAACCGAATGAGAGGTTGACAAAAGCCTGCAAAGCTCATATAAAAAAAATATTATATGCATGCATTTTTATTTAGAAAATAATGTATATGATTTTTATGACTTTCACTATGTCTTTTTCTCTCTTCCTTGTTTATAAGAAGTGCTGCTATTTGTTAAAGATAAGGAAAATATTTTCTCATTAATTTGTAATTTTTTTTCATTTTTTTGAAAAAGACAGTACATCAGTGGACGTGGTCACCTAATGGCAAAACTCTTATTACATAGTTAAAGTAAACACATCGGGAACTTAGTATCATGACAGTTGTCATAAAAGATGCTGAAAGCAAAAGTAAAAAGCTTCGATCGTTATGACAAGCGAAAATAGAATGTTCTTGAGAGTTAATATTAATTAGTGATAAAGTATACCAATGATTAATCTTTATTCAAGAAAAATCCAACCACACCAAAATGTTCCCGTTTTTTACAAAAACTACCTTGCTTACTGAATAGGTAGCCAACTGCTATTGGATGGTTTCATTCTATTAGAGAATCATAGGAAAAACGTGGTTACTGCCTTGAGTAAAGCTAGCCAAGTAGATCACCTGAATATTACTAAGGGTCTTTAATTAACCATATATCATTTATAGCTTTTATATGTTTTACCATGACTAAAAAATAATATAATAACTCTTTTGATGCCATGAAACTAAGTACATCCAGATTTCATGGTTACCTTATCTGGACTGCAAAATAAATTAAAGAAATCCGTAATGATGCTAAGAGGGATTCTTTTTTAATGACTGAATGTGGAAATAAACCCAATTTCTAAAAATGGTGTATTCTTCAAAGAATAGTTCAGTTACAGAAATAAACGTCATCTATGGGAATGAATTCTATGTATTAACAGATATTCAGGGGTTTAATTCAACATTGATTAATGCTATTATTCTTTTTATCTTTTTTTTAGTAACTCAATGAAATCGTTCACGTAATGATAAGCTACTAAAAATATTTAAGGTCGGGGAACTGTTTTTTAAAAAAAACAAAAAGACCCCGAAATTAGTCTGAAGCATTCAAATCCATGTATACTTTTCTAAAGAAGTTGTTTATAATACTGTTGTCTAATCAAAAAACAACTTCCTAATGCTCACATGTACTATTAGATACCTTTCTTTAAGTCTGATGAAAAGTATGAGTTAGGCTATGTTGTTCTCAACATCTAAATAACTGGTATTATAGGCATCAGTGAGTAGTGATTCCAAATAAGGAGCTTTCAGTATTATCTAACACACCAAGGGTCAACTATATTATAATAAAGCGGATAGAAAATAACTTTGATCTTCTCTACTCTATTTAGAGGGGTAATATGCTGATTGAGTAAAAGAATGATTTTAGCTTTAACAAAGCTGAGCATTTTAATTACATGGTTCTTATCGGAAATTCAATTATACTATGAATTGTAATTTGATAAGCATGGCGTTGACTCCTGAATCACATGCTAGCTTGGGATATGTAACTGTTGTAGTTCTATAGATCCATTGTAATGGGAATTTATAGATCGGATACTGGTTTTATATTTAGTACCGGCCTAATTGAACGTCGATCTGATGAAAAAACAGCACCGAAGCCTATATAAATGATCAATGCCTTAGCAAGTCAATGTCCATTGTTGATACCACATATTTTTCCAATAATTACTTTATCATTGACTGTTTTGCTATTTTTATTCAAATAAACTATATAATGCATTATCAATTGTGGTTTGGCTATTTGTTTAGTGTATGGCATTGAGAACTTAAAAAGAGAACGAAATGCTACGTTGATGCTATAATGGATAAAGTACTGAGTTAATCACTTTTTTCTGTGAAGAAAGATAAAAACATGTGGATTAGAGGATTTAATCCGTCAAGCACAATTATGGAATATAATTGTCTGCAAAGTAGTATTTCTCGTTCGATTTGTAGTGAATATCTTTCCGTTCTTAGCCATCGTATCACAAATACGGCTAGCATAATAGGGAATCACCTCATTTTTATTGAAATACAGAAAACCCTACCAGAAAGTATAGTTGGTATAATTAAAGGAAAACATCCTGCGTTTTTCAGATATAATTCATAATATTTATTGGCTGAAATACTCAATAAGTTGCCAAACAGAACAATGGTGAGTTTGTTCGTCGAAATGCGTCAATCAATTGGATTGATCATTGTATCTGCCCATTATTTTAATGATTCAATTTATTTTGATATCTCTTCAGTTTTTTTAACAATGGAATTTTGTAGGCCAAAATTTCTAGAACATAACCGTAGATTTGATCCATTCTATATTATTTAAAGATAGAGAAAACCGTTGTTTCCCAAATGTTTTCCCTTTTTTAATAATAGACTGAATATGTTGCAAAATATCAATGCGTTTGTAGTACCAATCAGGGTAGATGTAACTGAAGGGATATGATATGGGTACAGATGGTTTAAAAAAATCACACACTTTTTTTAGACAATAGATGCTCTTTGAAAGTGCACCATTCAGTTTGACGAGTCTTTGTTACACAAGATTTCCCGCGGATTAATGATATAGTTCTCCCAGATCCCCACTTTTCTCCATACAAGAAAACTACCCCGCTTTTTTACTTTTTTTTTCACACACCTAAAAAAATAGCGGACATAAACAATTTTTCCGTTCCCTACTGCTATCTCCCAGATATGTTCACACACTCTTACATGCATTCCATGAATTTCAAAAAACTTCAATAATTACTTGAAAAAGGAAAAATTATTTATACATATACTTGACAAACATAACATATATTTATGATAAAATAGTGTGATTAGATGCAAATACTAGACTAAAACCCCACTTTATTGTTGTGCATATTAGAAATCTATTGGTCCCGCACTATTTTTTCATGTTAATTAAAATGATTCGTTCGGGTGCTCCTAGAATTGGAGACGGTAAAGGTGGACGGTATTCTTTGATCCAATAGAATAGATTCCGACCGCCCAATCCTTTCCTACCTCGGCAGTTTACGATAATCATTTTTTTGTAATACGCATTGTTGCCCTTAATTTTTTCACCGATGTCGGATGCTGAAATCAGAGCCATCACTCCCAAAAGTGGTTCTGTTTGTACTCTGAATATTTTCCAAATATAAAGCATAGAAGACATATGTCAAGTACCAACAAGGAGTACAAGATTCTTACGTATAACAAAGATATTTGTTCTTTTTCCCAGAATTATGAGATCATATATTAAATGGTGTTCGATTTACAAATTCCATCTATTCCCCTTTTATGGATTTCAGATTCAAGAATTCACTATCGGAGTTGACTGTAGCCATCATATTCGACCCTGAGTTTCTTTTCTCTTTACTGTTAAAGGCAGTTTTATTGGATACTCTAAATTCTACAGAAAATGATTGGCACCTGGGAAGACCAAGAGTTACACAAATCACCCTGGATTCAGCACTTTTCCCAGAACGTAATGAATCTTTGTGCTATAAGTTTTCTGTCTAAAAAATCATATATAAAGGGACTAAACATCCACTTCAGGGTTTTTTTTTCATTATCATTTTATTATTTTAGTTTTAATTATATTTTAATATTATGGGATATTCATTTACACTTTATGCAGTATCCCTCTTCGCCGCAATCGGTGGTCTTTGTTTCGGTTATGATACTGGTGTCATTTCCAGTGTCTTAACTATGGATACTTTTGCTTTACAAATGACTGGTGGAGAAAAAACCTACTTAAGTTCTCTTGAAACAGGTACAATTACCGGTCTTTTGTTGGCTGGTTGTTTCGTTGGTTCTCTCTTGTCTGGTAAGCATCTATTTAAAGTACTAAAACGATTTTGATCAATTCTAACATTCATTTTTAATTAGGTCCTAGTTCCGAAAGATTCTCTCGTAAATACACCATTATCATGTCTTCTGTTGTTTTCCTTGCCGGTGCTGCAATTCAAACTGGTAACAACGGTTATGCTTCCATGGTTGCTGGTCGTGCCGTTGCTGGTATGGGTATTGGTGCCCTTTCCATGGTTGTTCCTCTTTATCTATCTGAAATTGCCCCCAAGGAAATCCGTGGTAGATTAATTGCTATTCAACAACTTATGATTACCATCGGTATTATGATTGCTTTCTGGGTTGGTTATGGAGCTTCCCTTCGCACTGGTGATTCTACTTTCAGAATCCCTCTCGGTATCCAAATGGCTCCAGGTGTTCTCCTCTTTTGTGGTGCTTTCTTCTTACCTTACTCTCCTCGTTGGTTGGTCAGCAAGGATCGTCATGAAGAAGCTCTTCAAGTTTTGGCCCAGTTGCGTTCTGGTGGTGACATTACTCACCCTGATACTGTCACTGAACACGAAGAAATTATTGCTCAAGTTAAGCACGAACGTGAAGTCTCTGTTAACAGCTATCTTGAACTTTTCAAGGGTGGTCTCCGCCGTAGAATGATTTTGGGTATCTTGGTTCAAATTTTCCAACAGTTCACTGGTATGAACAGTATCATGTACTACGCTCCCACCATTTTCAAGCAAGCCGGTATTCAAAGCACTGCTGCCACTTTGATCGCCTCTGGTGTTAACGGTGTTCTTAACGTCTTCGCTACTATTCCTGCTATTCTCTATATCGATCGTTTGGGTCGTAGAAAGACCATGATTGCTGGTGCCATTCTTATGTGTACCTGTATGTTGTTGTGTGGTATTGTCATGGGTGCCGTCGGTAAAATTAATGTTAACCCCATTACTGGAAACAAAGAAGTTGATATGTCTGGTAATACTTCTGCTTCTTACTTCTGTATTGTCATGGTTTACTTATTCGTTGCTGGTTTCGCTTCCTCTTGGGGTCCCGTCGGATGGATTTACCCTGCCGAGATTTACCCTCTTAGTGTTCGTGCCAAGGGTACTTCCATCACCACTGCTGCTAACTGGCTCATGAACTTTGTTATCTCTGAAATCTGCCCTGTTATGTTGAACTCAATTACTTGGGGCACATACATCTTCTTCGGTTGTTGTTGTGCTTGCTTTGCCATCACTGTCTTCGTTTTCTTCCCAGAGACCAAGGGTCGTTCCTTGGAAGAGATGGATGTTGTCTTCAGCGGCAGTATCTTGGCTTTCAGAAACCAGCACACTTTCGATGTTGAAACCACCCACTCCTTCGATAAGGAAGAGGCTGAGTTCGAGAAGAACTAAATTGCCCTTTTGTATTTCTAATTAACTTATACATATCTTTTTTTCTTTAATTTTATATTAATTTTGTATTTAATCCCCTTTTTTAAAAAAAAACACTTTCAGCCAGGTTTGCTGTTATTACTTTCTAATACCACTTTAATAAAAGGTTCAAACTTTAAAAAAATACTTTAAGAGACTTCTTTTACTTTAAAAATATAATCTGTGTTATCTTGCATGTGATGCTTATCTGTGTCAAGCATTTGAAGCGGTCGAGGAAGTCAATAGTCCTGAATCTTGACCAATAAAATTATCGTAACAATAAATAGTTTGTTTTGAGAGTATAATATAGATCTAGCTGTTTTCAAGACACGATGTGTAGAGGTAAAACAGCTGGATTTGTAACATTTCAATATCCAAGTTTATACAAGATGTCATTGAATTCAATTGAGCAACATAAAGTGTACAGCGTAGGCTTAGCTTCTCTTTTAAAATTATTATGTTCTCATTTGGCGATGACTTCTTTTGTCAAAAGTACAAGACAGAGCTGATGTTTCTCTACAATGGATGACTATAGATTTCATACTACAATGTTAAAGGGCTGTAGTATATACATGGATTCATCTAACCCACGTATTCGTATATTTCTTTTCCTCATAGCTCTGCTCAAGTATTCGTATGCTCTTACTCATATACACTCTTTTACTTTTCTAACTTGGTCTCTACACTAAATACATATACATATGCTTTTTACTGGTGCTTGATTCTAATTCATGGTATTAACTACATGCTTGCTCAGATTAACCCTATTGCATCAACCGTCTTGATTCTATTACTAGACAAATATTATTTTCCTCAATTACTTGTAAGCTTTTCTCAAAAAATCCTCTTATTATCTCTAAAAATAGATTCATTGTCTTGGAGTAAGCGGTAGTGATGAACTAGAGTTATTTGTGCGAATTTGACATTATTTTATTGGGCCACTATCTCATAAAATGATGGTTAATTTTGGATTTTATCTTCAATGCTGTTTACTTCACTGCTGGCATTTGTAGACACAAGACAGGCCTTAGGGTTTAACAAAATATTGCTTAAACCGGAGTTATAATATTAGTTCCAAAACATAAATTGTGGTAGAGAATAGAAAAGAGACCTTAGCATGCACATTGTTCAACAACAATCGAAAACGATGAATCAGGATTAAAAATATTTGTTAATAGAAATCAACAAAATCATATACGAAAGCTAGGCTTGACATATTTGTTATTGCTTTTGCAATACCTATACAGGATAACAAATAGCTTAATTTGGGATATATTTTTTTAATATAAATGACGTACACATGATACTCATGAGCACATGGTGGCCTATATTGTATAACTGGACCCCGATATTATAATACTCTCTTGAAATCGGAATACTTTTGGTAGTCTTTACTTCACTCTTTTTTGCTATTTTAAGGAGAAAGGATAGCAATTGGCAATTGAAATACAAACATAACATTTCGAAACTCGAATATAAAATGTTTTTCGGTTCACAATGCAACATTTAGATATTGGGGTCAGACTGCATTATCTAATAATTGCTGCTAAGATTAGCAGGCAAACGTTACTGTTATTTTTCTTTTTCTTTTTTTTATATATTTAACAATAAAACTGAAATAGAAACAAAAGGGAATACTGTACATTGATCTTTAATTTCATCAATTCATTTTGAAAAAAAAATGGCAAAATAAAGCAAAAGAAGCAAGTAATAGCCAGAAAAGAAACAGATACAGAATCCGTGCTAGTTTTTTTGAGTTTTTTTTTATAAAACCATCAGTGATTTATAAAATACCTTGGTATTTGCCTAATGGTTGGTACTAATCGGATCTATTGTTTATACTTTCGGCAGATCTATTTAACTTCCCATATCATTGTGATTCCTTTTCATTGGATCTATATTGTTCATGAAACTTTCACCAGATCACATTTAGCATAAGGCATGTTATGTTTGGAAGAAGGCTTTTAGTTCAGTTTTGGTATTGATAAAAATAGTTCCTTTAGACATAAAACGAATCTTTTTTTTAAAGAAAAAGAAAAAAGCTATGTAGATCAATGCGAGCACAAAATTAAGTAGTGTCCTAGTGATCTATGGCATTTTTATATAAAAATATCCGGACTGGTTTGTTGGATCAACACTAATTGGATATTATTTCCTTTGGTGAACCTTATTCGATCACTTTTCTTATTGTATCTTTGGGCAATTATGAATGAAAGCTAATATAAGCTCATTTTAACTATATTTTCTCCAGTTGGATATAGTTCGAAGGTGTATTCCTTTTTGTTTTGACAATTACTTGTCACTCTGATTACTGATAACGTTAAAAATATTTAAAAGGAGACTATTTTCACCATTTAGAAGGTCGGATCACATAACTCGTACTATGTATGACGGATTGATTTGGGGGTAATTCGTGAAACAACGTGAAAAGAAAAGAGATAATTTTTTTCCTTGGTTTATTTTTAGCAATTGTTCATGATTAAGATGGAAGTACTTGTAAGGTGTACTATGTATAATTGGCATACTATTACTACTCAACTTTACTGATTGAAATACTTTTTCGATTAGCCATAAATCATTCATGGTCATTAGTAGAAACTAGTGAAGAAAAGTGTGGGTAGGTCGGGTCGCGTAAATCTTTACCCTTCAAATTACACTTTGAATTTTTCAAAATGTGGTATAAAAACTAGGGCTTAGTTTAATTTTTTCTTCGTTTTGCTTTCATTATTACTAATCGAGGATTGCGTGTGTACTATATATATATATCCCTTAATTTCTTTCTTTGACATTATTTTGTTTTCTATTTTTCAATAAAATTTTGCTTTGGAGATCATGTCAGAAATAAAAAAGAGCAGTTCCTCAATAGATCAGGAAACGATTAAAAGTGAAGAAGAAAAGACCATTCACCAACCGTCTACAGACGGAGAAGATCAAGGATATTATCCTGTCTTATTAGAGAGCGCGCCTTTTCCTGCGTTAGGGTCTGTGGACGAAATTAGTCAAACATTATCGAGAATTAGGTCAAATGCCACTCAGAGAAGTTGTAATAACAGCACTAAAAATAAGAAATACGGGCTTGAGGAAGAGGAAAAAGTTCGCGGTGGTTTTCATCAAGAGCCACTCCCTACAGAAGGACTTCGTAATCCTGGTTGGCTTACAGTTATTTCGTGCTTTCTCGTGAACTTTTTTGTCTTTGGAACAACTTTTTCTTGGGGAAACTACCAAAAGTTGTAAGTCATACTTGTATGTCGTGATATGTCAATGAATTAATCCATATTGTGTTTTTTTTTAAAAAAAAGGTATCTAGAAGAAGTTTATGCAGGAGAATCAAGTACTTTGAAAATATCGTTTATTGGAACTTCTGGCTCAGCGTTACTTTTGGCTATGGGTGTTTTTATTACGCCAGTGATCCAGAAAATTGGATTTAGAGGAGCAATGTCAATTGGCACCATATTTTCACCACTTGGACTGATCTTGGCCAGTTTTTCTACTGAACTATGGCATATTTATCTTTCTCAGGGAATTCTTTTTGGTATAGGTTCAGCATTTGTGTTTTCACCTTCTGTCACATTACCCTCTCAGTGGTTCACCAGAAAAAGAGCACTTGCAACAGGAATTGCAGTTAGTGGTTCTGGTATAGGCGGAGTTTGTATATCACCTATGATTCAGAATCTAGTTGGTACAATTGGTTACAGAAATACTCTTCGGGTACAAGGCTCATTTGGATTTGCTCTTTTGTGTATTGCTACATGTTTGGCTACTTCTCGCTATAGGCCCCCTCCAACTTATTCCAAGGATGGTGTTGAGTCAAAGTGGTATCACATGTTTGATAAAAATCTACTCTCTGGAAAGTTTATATTGCTTCTATTGTTCAGTTTCTTTGTAACCTTTGGTTATGTTGCACCATTCTTTTTAGCTCCGCAGTACGTTACTCGTCTTGGAGAAGATTCTTCTGCTGGCGCGGCAATGATTTCTGTAATGTCAGCAACCAATGCTATTTGTCGTATATCGCTGGGATATCTTGCTGATCGTGTTGGTCGATTTAACACAATGTTTGGTGGTACTTTCCTTGCAGGTAACATAAAATTCGCGGGCCTATAGACATTAAAGCACGTATTAACTGTTAGTTCTATAGGATTTTTTACAATGGTACTTTGGCAGTTTTCAACTTCCTATGGTGTATTTATTGTCTACTGTGTTTTCTATGGGTTAACAGCAGGCGCTTTCGTGAGTTTGATGCCGGTTGTCACCGCCGACATCGTCGGTGTGGAGAACATTCAAAAAGGACTCGGCATGGCTTACTTGATTACAGTCTTTGGCAATCTACTGGGTACACCTATTATCGGTTCTCTTTTATCTGCATATGGATGGACAGCCTCTATTCAATTTGCTGGAACAATGACAGTAGTCGCCTCTTTATTTATGCTAGCACTTCGATTTGTATTTTCTGAAGGAAGAGTTTTTGCAAAAATCTAAGCATCTTATATTTCATTATGTATTTAGCATCTTCATACTATCTATTTATTTCACATATTTTTATATACTAAAGTTGTTTATTAATCAACAGAAAAAGAAAAAAAAAAGTTGTTTTAGAAAATGAATGCCATACGGTGCATGCAACCTATAATTTCAAAGTTCATATTAAATTGACATGTGATTCATAACAACACAGAGCATAACCACTGTATTGATGATGTTATAATTACTCGATTCTTCATTGTTGTAACTTTATCATCCACGTGTGAATGGAATTAGGGGCAAAAGAAAAAAGTAAAGCGCTGTGTAACATTTTTGCATTGTAATGATTTAGAGATCAAAAAGGCTTTTTTTGGATCTATACATTGTATTCATGACACTGTTCCCCTTTTTTTAATCGGCAATGGTATCTGTCTATTGTTAAATGGAGGAGTCAATCCTTAAAAAGGATGAAGGGTATTACTGTTTTTTTCAAGAAAATGAGAAAAAATTACAAATTGGTGAAAAATAATTGAGAAAATATTTCAG
>VCJJ01000748.1:0-16724 GCA_024139415.1 Backusella tarrabulga | reverse complement strand
ATTTTTTTTTTTTTTTTTTTGATGTTGTAACTTTTGAAAGTCCGTTCTAAAAATCAACTGGTGTTACAGTTACAAGTACTGGTACCAACATTGGTTGGCTTCTTCATCATCTTCATGATATTTTTCCTTATATTTCCGGAAAACAGTACCCGAGTGTATATGCAACATCTTATAAAATTACTCGAGACATTTGACACAATCACAGCAGTACAAACAACTTCTTTTTTACGGGTGAATTCAGGATCACCCGTGGAAGTCACGAATAAAAGTCTAGCCGAAATAAACAATACAGTAGACACCTTGATTAGTGCATTAGTCCAAAAAAAGCGTATGGTGAGACGAGAACCTTCCTACAACACTGTCGCCCCAACCGATATAAGTGAAATAACATCGCTGATCAAAAAATTACGAGTGCCAATCCAGGGAGTTGGTTTAAGCAGGGCTATGGAGGAGAATATGCGAAATGCTGAAAAAGATGTACGTGAAAAAGTCAAATTGGATGACAACACCAATGGGAGACCGAGAAGCTACTATGGTGGTACAGACGATGAAGAAGACGAAGACGAAGGATCATTTTCAGATGAAGAGGCATCAGGGGATATAGTCACAAAAAATGGCTCATTCACATCCATAAACGAACTAACTGTCACCTCCCGTACCCGACGACGTAACCTCTTATGGGATGACTCTGTGAAAATTTTGTCATACTGGAGAGAAGACTATGATGATATTTTAGAATTCATCAAGCCGATATACCTTGAGCTCACTGATGCATGTTCACTCACAGTGTCAGAAACGGTAAAAAGATTAAGAAGACTACAGGGATTGGATCCCCGATATCAAGATAAGCCCTTTTTTTACCAGTACTACTACCGCTTCAAAAATGGAAAGAATAAAGTAGAAGAAGAAGGCGCCAAGCTCCTTTATGATCGTAGAGTGGATCCATCGGTTCATCTGTACAAGGCGATGAGAAAGTTTCATGAACACCGACTTAAAGGGTTAGAGAGATTGTTTACCAAATCGGGAGTGCCTAGAAGAATCTTGTTTTTGTTACTCACTTTCCAATTTAACTTGCATCTGTATACTGAAACACTCTACACCTTGGCATCTTTGGTCTATGAAATGGACTGCGCTAGAGACAGAAAGAAGTTTTGGTGGCCACATCTTAAACTGACACAATGGTTATTTAAATCGCAGTCAACAGACGATGTATACGATATGGACACACCTGTAGCCATCGCAGAGACAACGAATCCACTTACTTTACAACGCTCGTTAACCCGACGTGCAACTCTGATACACCGCGCTGCTGATATCGAGGCACAGCCACAAGATACACTTTACAGATTAGAAACGCCTCATCGTGGAAAGGTCCATACGCCAACAGAACATCACACATTTCATCCTTACGACTATGGGGATAATCCCAGTAAATTTGTAAATCCATGGCGACAAAATACATTAGACCCCTTGGACTATCATGATCCAGATGTTGCCTACCCCACCACACGCACACAGTACTTTTTCTTTAGAGTGTACCTTTTTCTGATCCGAAACCTTTACACTGCGGATGTTGCCTTTTCCATCCGTGCAGCTGTTATTGTGGCTGTATTGTCGCTGCCCGGATTTTTACCAGAGTCTATTGCATGGTACAACGAAGCACGTGGTCAGTGGGCGGTGGTCGTCGCCTTGATCTGGATGGGTCCATCGGTTGGCAGCAACTTTTTTGGCACCATGACAAGAACCGTTGGCACTTTTATAGGCGCCATTCAGGCCATCATCATTTGGGAGATCAGTAGGGGTACGGTAGGTGGCCTTATCGTACTTACTTTTATATTCAACCTACCATGGTGGATGGTTTATATCAACGGCAAATTTTGGAAGGCAACAGGTCTTTTCTCATTGATCACAATATCACTAAGTAAGTGTTTTATAATATAAACAAACAAATTAAGAAGCACAAATCAGATTTAACCTGTTTGAATAAATATAGTTATTGGGTATTCTTATTACTACTTAGATACTAATCAACCTATTTCTGTATACCGAGTGACCTACGAGGTAAGTTTAGACATAGATCCCATCAGTAACCAACCCTTCAAGTCACTTATTTTTTACTTTTACTTTTATTTTATTTTATTTTATTTTATTTTATTTTATTTTATTTTTTATTTTTTGATCCTACATTTCAGAGAACCGTTGATGTATTAGTAGGTGTTCTAGCAGCTTTATTTATCAGCGTATTTCCATTTGCACGTACAGGTCGAGTGGTACTTCGTCACCGTATTGCTCATACCTTGAGTGAGCTCGGAGCCCTCTATTCATCGTTTTTAGCTCTTTTGCTTAAAAGCGAGCCTGAAGCAGCATCAGTCCGGGCGGCCAATAGGAAATTATTCCGTAGTGTTGCCAGCTCGATCCGTCGCCAGATCAAGGGTGAGAGAGTTTTACTTGAACAGAGTAGATTCGAGCCTGCCTTGCGTGGTATGTTCCCAGAAGATAAATATGTTGCTATTTTGCAAATATTGGAAAATATCTTGAATCTTATGCTTGAAATGGAGCAGGCTTTGTCAAAAATTCCTCATGAGTGGAGAATGTCGATTGTTCGAAATACTTGGAAAGAAAGAAAAGTGATGGTATGTAACCTATGGGTTAAAGATTACAACATCTATATACTCAATCATCCCCTATGTATAGATTTCATCTTACTTAAATGCTTTGCACTTGGGATCCAATGCTTTAGTAAGTAAGTCACCATTGCCTCCATACACCATTCGACCCACGAAGGCCAGAAGAGAATTGACAAACCAAGCACGAAGACAGGTCGTTATGAACTTGGACCATTTGGGAGATAGAGAATACACCTGTTTCAGTACATACCTTATTAATTCAGAACAACTAGCTGTTGAGATTGAGTTGCTCATAGCTAATATCAGAGGTCTTGTTGGACCCGATAGTGTCAGTGTCTGGTTAAATTACAAGCACTAAATTGAAAAATTTACCCTCCACCCCCCCTTTTTCTTTTTTTTTTTCAATGTATATATTTATTCATCTCATTTAAAATTAATTTACCCTTAGTAATATTCACTGATAAAAAAAATTATTTCCTTCATATCGAAGCAAACTTTTATACGACTTCAGGCGTAGATAGCTTCTGATTCAATAGCCTTATATTCAGTAATAAAATTATATCATGTATGGAGCTTTTTTAATCCATATTTTTCTAAAATACATCACTTCATTTATTAAATGGCGATGAAAAATAAAAAAAAGGGGCATTCAAGAACGGTGTTAAAAATGGCATCGGTTCAAGACAAATCACCATGACGCTATGAAATGTTTTATTAGGTAATCACCATTTACTTTCAGACTTTATGGGGTTATTTTTTTTTTAAAAAAAGGTTTTTCAAAGCGAAATATCAATAGACCATTGAAGTTAGAAGACAGTACAAGTACAATAATTTAAGTCTGTAGAAGCATTTTATTTTCTAAATACAGAAAAGGCGGTCAAAATGATCTAAGAAAATGATGTCGATCAGTTTTAAAATAAATCACTAAAGGCGGTACAGATTACTTTCAAGTAAAGCGTCACAGTACATGACAAATATTAGACATGTTCTCCGTATGTAAATAGGTAGAAAATGAGGTCATATCAACTAGAAATCGCTTTTGAATATATTTTTTTGGGAAAACTGTGCTTGGTGTTCATTCTATAAATAAATTTAATAATGTCTCTTTCAAAGGCCAATGATAATACCTTGTAGGCCGACAAATAAAATTGTAGTTCTAGATTTCACAATGAAAAACGATTGTAAATCATGTTTGAAAACGCATGTACTTAATAATTTGGTTGCTAGGATATCGACTCATCCATAGATCCAGAAATTGACATCAACTCTGGTACTAACTCAATAATGAGACTGGTGAGGCGAAAGGTAATGACCTTTGAGATAAAATGAGACATTTCATCATAATGAAAGCTTCACATTAATAAAATATTCATTTGCCAACATGTACTATTTCTTTTCTTTAATGATAATCAAAGATAGAAATAAATAGCATTTTGATTTTTTTCTTAAAAAAATACCACAGTGTATACAGAAAAAAAGTTATATATACAGATATTGGTTTCATGTTTCGCTTCGTGACAAAAGCTAATACAAACTCCAATAGAAGAAAATCAACCTTATTTTATTATGACCCCCGTTAACTCGATTAAAGTCATTTTGAGGAGAAAATAATGAACCACATCATTAGATAATGCCACACAGTTAGTGGTCATCCATTTATGCGAGATGAGGAAATGCACCGATATTATCCCGAGACACATGGCCGTTGTTGAAGAAAAAAGGTTTTCTTTATGTCAATGAAAAAAAAACATACTCGCCATTTTATTTTTTATTTTATTTTTTCCTATCTTCTTGCTTTAACAAAACGTAAAAATGAAAATCCAAATTGCTATTATTGTCGTCGCTACCGCGGTGGCAATCACAAACGCCGACGGCATCATTAGAGCACCTATCATTCGCAAAGACAATGATCTTTTAGAATTGGCAAGGAACAGATACAATAAATTACATCGAAGGGCAGGCACCTATAACGCACCACTTTATAACGATCAAGGTTCACAATATTTGATTGAAGTAGGAATTGGTACACCTCCTCAGAAATTTCCTGTTACTCTCGACACCGGAAGGTAAACAAACAAAAACAATGGAAACTGGCGGTTAATCAATTTGTTTTAGTGCGGATCTATGGGTACCTTCAAACCAGTGTCCAGCAAGCTCATGCCCCTTTGACCGCTTTGACATTTCAAAGTCATCAACATTTAAAGCGCTCGATGAATCGTTTGGTATTCAATACGGTATTGGTAGCGTGAATGGTACATATGCAACCGAGACGGTGACAGTGAATGGCGTTTCGATCCAAAACCAGAAATTTGGGTTGGCATCCACCACCGCAGACATTCTACAGCCCTCTCGCTCAAATAAGGTGAATGCTAATGGTATTCTTGGCTTGGGATATCCATCACTGACACAAGCGAACAGCCAAGGCGATGGTCCATACAACCCGTTTGTTTTCAATCTTGTCAAACAAAACCTTATTAAAGAACCTATCTTTTCCATCTTTTTGGACAGCATTTCAAAACCAGGGTGGGCAGGCGAGATTATTTTTGGAGGCGTAGATCAGTCCAAGTTTAATGGAAATATCACTTATTTACCAGTAGCTGGATTGACGACCAGAGCTAGCCAACTCGAGAGTCTCGGAGAGCGACAGTCGAGTGCTTCATACTATTATTGGATGGTGTATGGACAAGGGTTAGGCGTGATTGGAACGACGGCAGACACAAGCCCTCGATGGAAATTACGTGAAGTAGGGGCTTTTATATTGGACACGGGTACCACACTTACCTATCTACCCACATCTGTTGCCACCGAGATTGTAACCGCTTTTGCTGGCGAAAAGGGCTTTGCATTGGATCGACAGGCAGGTGTTTTTGTGGTGGACTGTAAGGTGGCCTCGAGCAAAGCAAAGTTTGAGTTAGAGATGTCTCAATCGAGCTCAGTCAGTAAAAACCCCATCGTTTTAACAGTACCCGCCTCAGAATTGGTGATTCCACTCGATGCACCAACGGCAAACCTCGCCAGCACATGTATGTTTGGTATTGCACCTATGGGTGGTGCTGGCGGTATAGGTAATAATTTGTATTTGGTGGGTGATTCGGTTTTACGCTCAGCATATATGGTATTTGATATGGGGCGCAATCGCGTTGGTTTAGCGGCTGCAAAAAATATTGGGGGTGAAGTGGCGCTGGGTACAAATATCAATACACCATACTCGTCATCCACTTCAACGTATGAGTCGGGTGGTGCTGAATTGAATAGGGATTTTGCTTGGTTATCTGTGGCGTTATCTTTGGGTCTCATTGCCTTCGTCATGACAGGTTTATAAAAATAAATATTTAACACCATTATAGATGTATATATAAATTTACATACTTTGATTTATACACTCACTTTGTAAAAGAAGTACTATATTTACTGTAAACAGTTTTTAATAAACGTAGCAAACTTGTATTCAATAGTAGTAAGCATTCTTTTATTATTATTTATTGACTTATTGGGTATATGGTTTGGATTGTATCAATAGTTTAAAATACACTTTTAAAAGTAGAATAACTGAATAAATATCCTATTGTTATTTGCATTCATCTTATTTTAAGCCTTGGGTATTCTTGAAGTTATATAGTTTATTTTAATGGTAAAGAGAAAATTAATTAAAATAGCGTTATTATTGAGAAACATCATTGTAGTATAAAACCAAGGAGAAATATCGACGTTTCTGACAGTTCAGAAGAGCAGTGAAAAAAGGTGGATTAAAAGTTTGATTTGTATTCCATGGGTCAAGTAAAACACAAGTGGAAGACACTCTTTTTTTTTTCTAAGTGTACTACCAAATTATAAGTATACGGTTATGACATATATTTTGAATGACATGATTCCCTTTTAAATATACGTAGTAATTTATCGGAAAACGATACAAATTTATAACATATGGTAAAATAGTGGAGGTCTGGTTTCATCCTAATAAAAATAAAACCACATGGGGGTGAAAGAGTCTCAGAAATGGAGAATAAGTATTCTCTTTGATGGCCATTTTTTTCCTACGAAAAAAAGTGTCGATTACTCTTCTTGCCTTTTTTTTACTGTTTCGTTTTCGATGAATATATATCACAAGAAAGCATTGGTTTACTTGTTTTCGCTTTTTATCTTAATAAGAAATGTATTCCCGTTCGAATACCAAAGTCGTATATTACGACTACCAATCGCAAAACGATATTATACACCTTATAAACAGCATTCTCTTTTTCGTCGGACAGTCGATCATATCTATAAAGCCAACTTGTATAATGATGATGGATCTGAGTATTTGGTTCAGATAGGTATTGGAACGCCTCCACAAAACTTTACAGTATCACTGGACACCGGAAGGTTAGAGATCATCTAACTGGTAATAAAATGTTCTCATTTTTTTATTCAATTTAGTTCTGATCTTTGGGTCCCTTCTGTGAATTGTCCAATAAATCAATGTCCTCTATCGAGATTTGATTCAAGAAAATCCAGCACGTTTAACGAATCAGAAATACATAGAAATGGTTTTGAAATTAATTATGGCATTGGGTTTGCACATGGTAAATATGGACGTGATCATGTTCATTTGGGAGACATCACAATCAAAAACCAGCTTTTCGGATTAGCCTCTACTACCTCCGAATTGATCTTAATCGATAGAGATGATCTAAGTAAGCTCACTTCCAATGGTATACTCGGTTTGGGATACCCGGCATTAACCAGTGGCAAAAACAAGTATGATCCTTTTGTGTTTCAACTTGCTGCTCAAGGAATCATCACCAAGCCCATTTTCTCTGTTAGCATGGGCTCCTTTCACCATACTGGTTGGTCAGGAGAAATTATATTTGGCGGAATAAATTCTGAAAAATACACAGGAGATATTTATTATTCACCCGTGCTTCATGTTAAGGGAGAAAAAACCTATTGGATGGTAGAAGGGGAAGGTGTTACAATTCAGAGTGGTGACAAAATGTTATTAAACCATACCTTTCCAACAAACCGAGGTGTGATCATTGACACGGGTACAACTCTAACTTATGTTGACCGTGCGTTGTCAGAGGAAATTATCATGGCGATTGTCGGAAGAAGAGTTCGATTAGATCCAGTATCAGGTACCTACCCACTCTCTTGTCAGTCAGCTCTTCCGCATGATACAATGGATTTGGTGCTTGTCAATCATTTAAAGATCACCATTCTTGTCCAAGATCTAATCATCCCTCTCGATGGTAAACCTGTAAATCAGTCAAATCAATGTATATTTGGGATAGCTCCTTGGATGACGACGGGAACAAGTGCAAAGATGGATAGAAATGGATGGATTTTGGTGGGTGATTCCATATTAAGATCAACATTCCTTATTTTTGACATGGAGAACCATCAAATTGGATTTGCTAAGGTGCCTTGATTGTTCGAATAGAGAATCATATTAAAAAATAAGGGGGTGTTTATTAACTCCAGCTTTTTATTTTATTTTAGGCTTCCGGATCACGAAGTTCTGTCACGGGTCAACAGTTAAACACAGAAGATCTGTCCTCCCATGGAATCAAATCTCCAGGTTTTATTTTATCTCCGCATTCAGTGACAAGTAGCATGATCGTCTTTATTGTTGTACTTTTATTGGTTATTAGTTAATTTATGCTGGTCTGTGCGAAAGTTGACAAACGAAAGGCCATTGTCATTTTTTCCCTTTAATATCAAAATCCTGTAAAAAAAATCATGCATAAATAAAGTTGTATTTAATTTCAGTAACCATGTTTTTGCTCTCCCATTTTTCACGAAAACAAAAAAAAACTTTATTGAATCGAAATGCATTTTTTAATTTTAAATGAAAATAGGACGATTTTGATTTGGCTGTTGCAGATGACCTGCTGTTTATTTATCAAATGCAAGCACTAGTGCTGTTTTTGGTCATGCGGTCATTACATCTGGGTACAAAATACTGTTTGGCAAAAAAAAACCAAATCTTTGTGTGACGATCTATACAGAAAAAATAGTAAAAATGTTTATGAGAACATGGAAACAATGCAGAACGCAAACCTAGCCTTTGTTGTTCAATAACGTATAGAGAGAAGACTTGTATTGTTTTCACTTCTTTACTACACAAGAGAAATGGAGAATCTACCTTTTGATAAAAGGGATGATTAGATTTCAATGTCCGACAAAATTTTGATTCGTTCCTACATTACCCCCTTTGCAGTCATCTTTTTCCTTTTTTTCTTTCTTTCTTTTTTATTTTCCTTTTTTTCATTTTTTTTTCATCCTTTTTTTTTCCAGCTCACCCTATTGCCGATTTTCTCGTCCTAATAAAATTAAAGAATAAATAAAATGGATAAAATGATGAATAAAGAAACCCTGATGAAGCGTCTAGCGGATGCAAGTCAGAATAAAATATACCCTTTGATTATTCCCAGAAACGAACTCCCTTTAAGAAAAGTACTTTTAACCACGAGGTATTTTCCCACACCCTTACACTCACTATTATTATAAAAAATAATAATAAAGATGAGCTGCATAACCAATCCTTTTCTTATTCAATCGTTTTATTAATAATAAAAATAGACTATGGAATCATGTACGTAGGCAACAGGCTCTTTTATCCATGACCTCCAATGAATGGCTGAATCAGCAACACGAGAATACAATAGAACAATCTGAAAATGCGTGCAACAATCAGCCTCAAAAAGTGCCACCATCATCGGCAAACAATGGTGATGTAACAGAGCAATTATCTATATCTGAAAATACACAGCAACAGTCCACTGATAATATCATAGCCACATGTGAATGGCCATGGTTTAACGAAGAAGCCCCAAAAGCAACCTTGCTAGATTCATTGAATGAAGAAAATAGCAATACACAAGATGTTCAGCTTCCTCAAATTGTACATACGTCTTCTAGTAGTAATGCCCGTAGTAATAGCGATCTGTTATCGCATGAGCTTGAAGATAGGAAGCGTCCACATTATGCTTTAGAAAACGAAGAGGTGGAGGAGGAAGAAGAAGAAGAAGAAAAAGAAGAACCAAATAAAACAAAAAAACTAAAAAGTGCACAACACGAGGAAGATGATGTTTTGTGCTCGTCGCCTTCTCTAAACCATTCTCTCCATTTTTCACTGGATGCCCCGGCTTCTCCGGCTGGCCCGGCTTCTCCTCCAACAACCACTCCAAACAGTCCACCTGTACTATTAAGTGCATGATCTAATTGTATAAACACACACACAAAAAACAAACAAACAATATACACAACAGCAACACTTTGGTTATACCTTTCTCTTTTTATTATTATAATTCCATCACTTTTTCTTTTCAAAAAAAAGAGGAACGACAACAGCAGCAGCAACAACAGCAGCAGCAACAACAACAGCAGCAAAAAAGGTTCAATAGTTTTAACACAATCTCATTCTCACAGTAGCAAAATAGGCCGGCTTCTAATATTCAATTCACTATTAAAAAGGTTTCATTCGAGTTATTTTGTTCATCTTTTGCTTCTTATTTTATTACAAATAAAAAAAAATGTAAAAAATTCCTTTTTTTTCTATGATCTCAAGATCTGGAATGAATTAGATTCATATATGTTTCTATATTTAGCTAAATGTGTTTACAAACGTACATATGTTTCAAATACATGTCGCATCTATGAATAAGCTCTTTCCGTTTCTTTTGCTTTTTTGTTTGTTTATTTATGTATCTATATACATTTTGTTTGATACACAAAAAAAGAGACTTTTCTTACACAAAACAGCATCACAAGGTCATTTGAACTCTTAAAAGATTTTAATTCCAAAAATAAATTAGTGGCTTCAATTAATGAAACTCAGCTATTCCGACATCTTCCAATTGAAAGGTAGCCAGCTCGATGCAACTTAATGAATTGAATACATTGATGTTGTATTATCATTTACAAGAGTATATCGCTGCTTTTATAATGCGTATATGTTATTCATAAATGCTTTTAAGCCCAATTGAGCCTGTAATGGCTCTTATCAGTCAATAATTAAATGAAACATCTATCTTTTTTTGTTTAACGGTTTAACACAAAGTATTGTTTTAAAAGTAATAGAATATATGAAAGTGATGAATAGATGTAATAAAATATGCAATTTTTTATTTTCGCTAAAACAAGATCAGATTTAAATATGATCCAAGTGTTTCATAGAGGCTCTATCGATTTACCTGGGTATTTATAACATTGTGGGCATTATTTAATGACCCGCACATGATCAAACTTCGATTGTCTGTAATCAATGTAGATACACTTTATCTTTTGTTAAAGCATATATGAGTTTTAACAAGGTACATGTTACGAGAAACAATTTTATACTAATTTGACATCTGAGATCAACCTTATTTTTGCAAAATCTGAGCCAAGGCTTCCACAAAACCATTCAGATCGAGAGCAGGAGAGCATTGTGCTATAAGTCTAATCTCAATATAGATTTACCTTTTTTGGCTATCCGAGCATGAATCATTTTTTTTCTTTCTTTTTTTTTAAAAAAAAAGCAAAGAAAGGGAATGAAGTACATTCGCATTCTGCAAATGCAGTGAATTAAAAGTGGTTAAAAGTAGCGTTTTTAGAAATGATTGTTTCTTTTTAATCAAATACAGAAACTAATGATAAGGCACTCAAAAAATACATGTGCAAAGATATACATAAAAAGTCAGATGAGTTGATTTTTTCGTCAAATTATTTGTACTAATAGGTCCTTTTTATGACAGTCAAGCCTGTCAAAATGGCAAAATGTTACTATAAAGTGCTCAGAGTTTCATTCCTCCCCCCATTTTTTTTGTGTCTATACCAAAGATAGATACATTTATCTCCAAATGCCTCTGTGTTACTCATAATATTGATGGAAACAAATGCTCGAATCTAACACCATCCATGATCGTCATTATGCATTACATAAGTCCTTATGGTCAACCTGTTGTTTTCAATGTTTATTATTTGTAGTTAGAAATAAAAAATAGGGAGGTAGATAAAATGACAAATATGGAGTCATTGTCTTATTTTGTTCGAGAAAAAGTCATCTCACATGTGAAAAGGTGTTCTGGAAAGTATTAAAATTCCAGAATTTGGGATATTCCACATTGCTTCATTCTTTTCATCGCCACTCGTCATTATCTTAATGGACACGAATGTTAAAAAAAGCGAGCACTATGCCTAATCTACTCATAAAGTTTTGGTGTAAATGGCAATGAGGTTTCACCAAAATTTCATTTATCATTCGTATTACAATCAGAAATAAAAGGCTTTAATTATTTGCACCATTATCTATACAGAATGCTTTGATTAATGGTTTTTACAGATATTTAACAAATTTAATTTAATTTATATTATATTTTTATAAATGTTGTTGATATTTATTGTTATAATGACGACCATACTAACGGATGGATAGCGAGGTCAGTCATATAAATTTGTAAAGATGGTGTGAAATATCAACAGGTGTGCTCTCAACCTCAATTTTCCTAGCATACAGTGGATCCTCGCTTGTTGCAGTAGTCAGAATTTGCACCAAAGCGGGGATCCACTGTATCATTTTGCGGTGTGTGAGCGTGAGAGGAAGGGTGTTGATTGTTTTGTTTTGTTCATGGAATACAAGCTTTATGATTATTAGATATTAAAACGTGTATAAAGACATTCAAACAGTCATTTTGAAATGTAATTGTACTTTGATAAACTTATTATGTTTATAAATCCTTTCCTTCATTTTGAATATGTTTGCCAGATATGCGACTGAATTGTTTATTTGCCTCAATGACATATTTTATTTATTAATTGACAAATAAACCTGCAATTTATCATGAATAAAGACGAGGTGTCAGAGAACATAACTATCACATTGTAAAATCCACATTTCCAGGAAGTCATTCTTGTAACATCAGAGGATTTTTTGAGCAGCCCTTGCGGCTATGGTTTTTCTTTCTTGCTTTCAAATCAGACAGAGACTTAGTGATCTGGAAGGGAAAAAAACTCAAGTAACGTGCCAAATATTTATGACTGGATTGTTTATTTGCTTAATAAATGATATACTTTAAAAAAAGGATGCCTTTACATGCACAATGCTTTTCACTAGTATATAACATCAGATTTCTTAAATGTATTCAGAAGGATTGTGATCTTGCATCGTTCTAAATCTTGATATGATTGGCGTCCTCCTATTTCACTGACTATAATCCAGTTCAATATTCCAAAACCAAAAATAAACCACTACACAATGCATTCAATAACAATAAAAAAATATGACCAATAATTTTTAAACATATGAAAGAAATAAAATATCATCTACACTAATTCTTATATAAATAAGCTAAAATAACTCGTTGTATGATCAAGTCGCTTCAGCAATCCATGCAGCAGCATACGAGAATCCTCTAAACTCCTGTTGCTCCACCGCATCCAGATTTGCATGTATCGGAGTCAACGCAGGCGTCTCATGTGTAAACTCTTCATCAAAGTTGGATAGATCTAGACGACCCTTGATGTTGGGTTGGAATGGAGGAGGGACACGCTTCGCCAACATATCCTCCCAGTTAACACCAAGGAAAAACGAGTGCTGCTTGATGGCAGCAGCGTCCTCAGGACCGCCACCCAAACGATTTCGGGGTTCGGGTTGAAGTAGCTGTTGACAGATCGAGATGGCATCACTTGTCATATTGATGGGGTACAGAATCTCGTCTTCCAGGATGGCAGCAAAAATTTCATCCTCATCCTCACCGGGAAACGGCGATTGGCCCAGGAGCATCTCATAAATCAGGACACCAAATGCCCACCAATCTACCGCACGACCATAGTTTTGTTCCTTTAGAATCTCAGGTGCCATAAACTCAGGTGTACCACAGAAGGTACCGGTGACGCTACCATAACCCATGTTGTCTTTACAGAGACCGTAATCGGCAATCTTAATGTGTCCATCCAATCCAAGCATGATATTGTCCAGTTTCAAGTCACGATAAATGATATCTTGACTGTGAAAGTATTCCAATCCCAATAAAACTTCTGCTGCATAAAATCTATCAAATATATTAGTATAAACAACGATTCACTTTTCTATAGGTTCTTGCTATATTTACTTGGCTCTTCTTTCAGAGAAATTGCCACGTTGGATATGCCACATCAAATCACCTCCACTCACATATTCCATTACAAAGTAAACACGTGTCTCTGTCTGGAAAGTGGAATGCAAGTTGATCAAGAAGGGATGGCGTCTCTTACTAGCTGTTTGGAAAACCCTCTTTTCAGAACGAACACTGAATGTCAAATGTTAAAGAGGGAAACATAAACAGGTCGACTTTTATCTTACCTTTCAATTTCTTCATTATCAATGATATATCTCTTCTTGAGCATTTTAATCGCATAAAGCTCATTGTCGTACTTGTCCTCTGCCAACATGACTTTACCAAAATTACCTTTACCTAAAACGGCCAAGAAACTAAAGTTGTCAAGTGCCACTTTACGTTTTGTAGGCGGTGGAGCCTATTTCAAAGAAAAGAAAAGAAAAGAAAAGAAAAAATTAAAAATCAACTGAGAAAAAAAAATAACATCGTCTTTTACCTGAATTTGAGAGCTTATTTTGGCATGCTGCACTTGTTGGAAATGTTGTTGCAGTGTGTACTGATGCTGTTGAACCTGCTGATTGACAATTTGCTGTTGTACAGGAGCAGCGCTAGACTCCATTCTTTGAGGAAGAACAGTGATAGGGTGTTGTGGTGGCTCACTGTACATGATAGGTGGTGTCTTTGGCGCCAGGTTTATTTGCGACATGTGCGAACTCAACTCGTCCGATTTGGGTATGGGTGGCAGCATCTCCTTCTTATCGGATGTCTTTCGTCGAGTAGCCGCCTTGATTTCTGCCAGCATCTGATTGGCCATTTCCATACTCAGGCCACAGAAATCAGGCACATATCGCTCGCAGCGTGTGTGTGCGGTGATACCACAGATATGACATTTTTTGGCGCCGTGGGAGCCAAGAGGAAGCACATAGCCGCAGTGACAGCACCAATTGGCGCCAATGTTGGTGATGGGCTCGAAACGATGGGGGATGTTGTGATTGAGCTTGGCTTCATCTGAATCGCCTTCTTTTGAGTTTGAAATGCATCTTGTAACCACTTTGCCTGAACACTTTTTATGGCAAGTGTAATCACAGTCTAAAATAAGAGAAAAATACAAGTTAACTCTTGTTTTTTTTTTTGCCCTTCCTCTTTATATTTACCTGCGCATTGATAACCACTATTTACAAAGAATTCTTGGCAAAGCGCACATTTCATGACATTATAAAATCGCTTCTCCAAGAACTGATGACCGTTGACTTCCACCACCGCTTCACGGCGTTCACGAAGGGCACCCACACGACCCAGCTTATCCATAGGACGACGCTTACCTTCCGTACGTACAAAGTTGACACGGAGAGCCATCTTTCCTACAGGTTCGACATCAAACCAAGCCTCGATACCTCCTCCATCTGCACTTTGCGTTGCCTGGGCATTGCTGGGTAAAGGAGAAGCAGGATCCTCCTCCTCCTCCTGCTCTTGTACTTGTTGCTGATACGGTTGCTGCTGTTGCTGCTGTGACATGATCCATTGTGGTATTTTCCTTTTACGCAAACCCTCTGTGATATCATTGATCTTTAACCAAAAGATGCCGATGGGAAGCGATTTATCAGAAGACTGATCATGGACACTGATTTCGATTTCAGAAGCCTTGTTCACATGTGTCTCGCACAGTTCATTCCATCGATCCGAGCGGGAGGGTCTTGAGCAGAACACCACCTGGCTATCTACCTTGACGTAAACTACTGTGGACGGAGATCGAATCATTCGGGTAGGAGCATGTGCTAATTCGGTTGCCTCGAGAATTTCCAATTGTAGTTTACCTGTCACAGGTCTACGAAGTCCAGGTGGTAATCGAGCAGAGGGTGGCGTTTCCAGTTCTAACAGAGGTTATTAAAACAACAAATCCGTTTTTCCTTTTTAACGTAACTTTACCATAGTCATCATCATCCTCACCACCTTCACCGATGTAGAGACTCTTGTATTTTCTTAGAGCAGAGTTCAACAAGCCCAGTTTTTCTGTACTTTCGAGCATTTTATCATATACATCGGATCGACTTTTGCGGTCTGCAGAAGACTCGAGCACCCCCATCATACCCTTTATACCTTTTAGTACCGTTTTCTCTACATCCAATTTATACTCTAACTCATGTAACTTGAGTGACACCTTTGGTTTGTTGATGGGTGTTTCTGACATCAATAAATCTAAAGGAAACAGATAAAAGCTTTTTTAAGAAAAAAGTTCATGTCCCCTCCCTTTCTTTTTTTTTTTTTAAAAAAACATACCAAGATTAGTATATTTTTTCTTTTTATGTGCTGGGGTTGGAGGTGGTGGATTTGAATGTGGATGGATATCTGTTGATGGTGGAGGTCGTGGAGGTGATGATTTTGATTTCAGTTTATTCAGCTCTTCCGTAAAATAGTCGACATATTTCTGATATTCTCGTATCTGCGTTTCACAGTCTGAGATTCCGTTTTTGTCTCTTAGCAGCGGAAGCATTTGAATCAGCTTATCCCGCATGGTCTTGTTGTAGTCGATTTTACTTTCTAGTTCTTGGATTTTCTATTGCATTTTAACATCAGTATACCACTCCTTTTCTTTTGGTTTCATGCTATTTTGTGTATGTTTATACCGTCATTTTTCTTTGAAATAATACAAATAGTTATATTCTACAATAAAAAAAAGTGAGTTTTCACACCAGCTTGGATATAGAGTATTGCGCACGTACCCTAAAAAGTATAAAGAAATAAAAAGAAGAAGGGAAAAAGAAAAAGAAAAGAAGAAGGGAATACTTTAAATAAATAAGAGAGAAAAGAAGGAAGGAAAAGTGTAATAAAGTAAAATGTTATTAAAGAAGGACTGGGCGTTTTCCCACAAGTGAAAGCATGATTTTTTAAAAAAAGCTGGATTTTATTTTTTTGGGGGGAGACAAACTTTTGTACAAAAAAGATAAAAAACTAAACTTAACTATTTATGTTGACTGCGCAAACCTTTTTTTCCCTTTTCTTTTCTTTCTTTTCTTTTTTTTTTTTTTAAAAAAAACTCTTT